>NQII01000492.1:213726-262185 GCA_002778355.1 Clitarchus hookeri | reverse complement strand
GCAGGCGGGGGAAGACGTCTAGCAGGCAGCCACTCTGCTCCGCTGGCCCGGGATTACTGCTGCTTCTCGCTGGACCGCCGCTATCCGCCTGTTCCTTCTGATGTGCACGCAGGTGGCTTAACCCTTTCAAGCATGGCGGTCTGTATACTGAATGTTGCACGAGGAGTGGCTTTAATGGCCTGCACTGTACACAACAGAAAATAGCGTCCGACCGTAATGGGATACGTCATCCCTTGTTTTGACTTTACTGTCTACTCGCATAAACATCTGCTACCCATATATCAAATACAGACAAATTTTTTATAGGTCCCGACGTATGGCAAAGCGTTACATTGATACTAGTACATTTATAAACAAAATATTATGTCTTTGTAACGACTAAAATTACATTTTTTAGATATCCCTGAATAATTTAGTGCTGCTCAATAACCATAATTTTTTCTGGATGTTAAGGAAATTGTATGATTNCATTTTTTAGATATCCCTGAATAATTTAGTGCTGCTCAATAACCATAATTTTTTCTGGATGTTAAGGAAATTGTATGATTTTGTGCCACGATATCGACGAAAATCTGTTAAAAATACTAAATCTTGGCAGGGAGCCAGGGATGCGCCCGAGAATGCAAGAGCACGATGTGAGTGAAACCTTTCGAGAGTCCCGCTTACCCATTCGGAGCCGAGACTCTTTCGAGAGCCGCTCGTATCCAATCGGTGCCGAGACCCTTTCGAGAGCCTTGCGTACCTTATTGCACATTCCGGCTGACATTGCACAATTTTCAGCTGGGTCCATCCGCATTGTGCAAACTTGAGCAATTTCAGCCAGATTGTGCAATATATATTTTTTTGAGGTAAATTCGGGAATTTTTGAGGGTAATTCGATACATTTACGGGCAAATTTGGTCATTTTCCGGTACTGGCTGCCAAAATGGTTGCCATCGGAGGAACAATGGGAAGATGTGACGTCATCCAATATGGCCGCCGTTCGTCCCCGCCAGGGTGCCAGGTGCCTTACAATTGTCCATTACTAACTACTCGTATATTCATCACTGCAGGTATAGTAGACATGCTGGTTACTGTATTTCCGGTTACCACAGTCTTCATTTTCCAGACTAAACAGGATACTTACTTTGTAATGTACACACAGCTTCTTTTTGGCTAGCCGTCACCAGTGGAGTGGCGAAGTAATTGTTTTCCAATTAGAATAGGTAATATACACAACGGCATTTACAACGTGTGTCCATATAATAATCTTATAGAAGAAAAGTTACTACTAAATTGTGTTGATGGTGACCAGTAGTATTTTTGTGAAATCTCCAAAAACACATGAGAAACAATGGAAATATAGCGTTGCGTGCTCGGTAAAGCCGTAAACCTAGACGCATCAAGGCATACGCCTCAAAACAGTTGAGTTGAGCGCATATTACTGCATCATCGTGGTTAAAACGTACTGCAGACTACCAAATAATTCTTTTTTGAGGTTAGTGGACTCTGAATTTTCCTTTTCCTATATGACTTCTGTGTATGAAAATCGATTATCAGAGATGCGATTTTTTCCCGCGAAAATACTTAAGTGCTTGTTAGGTGTACATGGAGTACATTACACATATTTCACTTAATCATTCACCCCCATTGCAAGAATCTTTCAAACAACTCATTGCATTCTCATGAGCAGTTGAATTAGCGACACCTGCCGTGTTGGCGAAATGGCGCTATAGTCGCCCCGTCGAATGGAATAGTACCCAGCCACGCATGACTGAGATACAGAATAAGCAAGTGTACGAAAGCGAAATGGCGCGGCGGTTCCTTTGATATAAGCGAACTCGGTCGGTCATTGGCCACGTAGAGCTGTGGAAACCGGCCTTGGGCCTGACTGACTTGCACGTTATGGAATATTCCCTATTGTTCAGGCTGCCGCCTGGCAAGTTAGTCTCTATGAGTTTATTGGTGAACGACGTAGTGCCATGTTGCAGGCTGGTGACGCAATTTCGCTGGTGTGTGCGGCTGTAGTTCGCAATAAACAGCCATTTCACCTCTGCATTCTTAAGTACTCTGTGACTGGGAAGTCGTCAGATCTTATACTGGCCGTCTGAGTAACTGTCGAGCATATTATGGGAAAGAAAAAAGATCTCAGTGCATTTGGTCTTGTCTGCAGTTTTATTGCAGTTATTGTCCATATTCTGTCAGTGAGAATTCTGTCACTCCAACACCAAACTACCGTGATTTGCCTGCAGTAAACTACGTTGTGTAAGAAAATTTATCACCCAATTGCTGTAGAGCTACAGAATTGTTGAGAACATCTTTCCTGGAAACATTTTCGACGAAAATCATATTCATATAAGTTTGGTATTTCAGTTCAGTGGCATTAATTTTATTTAGTTTTGGTACTTTTGTAGGCTGTCAGCACTCGTTTTCGTTTTGCATTTATTGGTGAATTGATAGACACGCACTAATACCTCTTTGCAATCCGAAGTTATGTTTTTTTTATACAGTTTCATATTTTTATCGTGTGTACCTCCAGCTATCTAACAGCTGTACTATTTATTTCTCATTGCACAACATCACTATACATGTAAACCAGTTCACACGTGGCACTTGCGTCCATTCACGAACTTTATTTTATTCGAAATTATTTATATTATTGCGTCCCGCTTCGTTCCGTGAAAGGATGTCGATAATCTGTCAAAACTGAGTTATAGAATGAACAAAAAAAAAACCATATTCAGACAGACGGTTATAATACCTATTAGCATTAAACTATACACATGGCATTGATAAAACCTTGAGCGCATGTATAAATTTGAACTGTTAAGTTACGCCTTTACGTATGAGTACGAAAGTGCGATAGTGATTTAGAACTATCAAATCATCTTCCCTTTTGTTTTGCTGGCACTAGCATTGTTTAAAATACGTCGTGTCTAGAACTGAATTGTATTTTGAAGTGGCATTTGTATATCATGGAAATATTTTGTGGCAACATACTTTTCGAAATGCTGCCAGTCAGCTTCTTGTTGAAGTTGATTAAGCAGTTTTACACTCCGGTTCGCAGTTTGTATCCGATTAACAGGTATTCAATATTATGGTATCAGTCTTTCCATTGGTTCGGTCAAATGGGGAATTAGCTTCAAATAGACGATATAGTCAGGCATGTCAATAAAATATTTCTCAATATTTTTCGCGATAATTCACTAAGGAAAAGATTTACAGGCATGCTAGACTTCAACATCTTACGTGGAGACAGGCACAATTCATCTCTGGTTATTGACCTTGTATCTTTGTGAGAATTCATTTTTCTTACTTGAATGGTCAAAAAATAGTTTTGGTGCTCCAGGACTGAAATTCTTTAATTCGTGGTCAGAACTAGTTGACGCTATAACAATCAAAATATTCCTATCACGAAAATGTATCTGCGCTAAAAATGTTTTGAAATGAAAGTGTCAGTAGAGTCTAGTCGGGAAAGAAAGGTGACTGTCTCTAATAATTTGGTATCGGAAAATTATTATTATTATTTTTTTAGTTAATCGTTTTTTCCCTTGTAAATGGAGAGCAGAATGTAATTACACGTCAGTCTTTCAAATAAACGTATTTGCCACTTGACATTGTTGAAAGATTAAACTTATTTATTAAACTTATTTGCCTTCGTATTCCGAACCGATCTTGCGAGAACATTTCACGCGGATGTGCGCGTGTAAATATACAGCTTCTGGAATCATGTCGAGCCCACGGGCACTCTCTGACTTCCACACAACATCTGGGATGTTCACGTGGAGTTTTTGATGATACTGTAAGAGTTCAGACTGTGTAACTGTGTTTGTGTTCACTTGTCGCTTGTCAGGCGAAGGAAAGACGACTGCGATCGACAGTTGTAAATATTCCACTGGAACCTCGACGTTTGGCAGGGGGGAAAAAAATCCGTGTTCTGAGAAACGGCGTGGGTAGTTCATTGTCGGCATTAATACGCCGATTCAGTTCCGAAGGAATTAAAAAAAAAAGAGAGGAGGCTTACTAACAGCCAGCGCCGCCGGATGCTAGGATAAACTTCCGTTGCGGTATGTAGGCGGGTGCCAAGGCTTTGGGACTATTAATATCTTTGAGTTGGTGGACGGAAAGATACTGGCTTGTCGAATCGTTTCGCGGTGTAGTGGCGAGATGAAACCTCTGTTGGTTGGAGAAAGAAAATTACTACAGCTCTAAATACGGCAATTAGAAGAACGTCGACACGTAACTTACATTGTCGCGTGTGCGTGACATAGACTTTGGTGGAAACTGAAAGATAGGCAAGAACTCTTGCTTGTACTGCACTCGTTTGGCAAGACTAGCCCATTTTTACAGTACCTTAGTAACAACTGCCACGTCCTATAAATAATTAAATTACCACAAAAGAACGTGACCATGTATCACAAAAAAAAATTTGTGCGTGGGAGGAGCAGNTCCTATAAATAATTAAATTACCACAAAAGAACGTGACCATGTATCACAAAAAAAAATTTGTGCGTGGGAGGAGCAGCGGAGGGGTGCCCTACACAAATTAAATAATCACGCGGAAAATCCAAATTGAAATCAATAAAACAGTTTAATTAGGCTAAACTTTTACAGCAGTGTCTTGGAGTAGACTATAAATATTTAACAAATATATAGGAACCTATTGCTGCGATGGATGAAAGTTAAAATTTATGTTTAAAAAAACTGGTTAAATTGGTAATCTCAGGCTTTAATATACAAAAAATCTAATTTATTACTCCTAAACTATTCAACAGACTTGAAAACAACTGTTAAAAAAAAATTGACTACACCTAGCCTGACTTGACTCTTCCTAAAAACCGCGATATTATTTGAAGAAATCTGATTTTACCTTAAAGATATAGTGAATAGTTGTGATTCAAAACACATTATCTCCTATCAACTTTCGTAATTGGGTGATTTTAAGTGTTACGCTTCTTAGGTGTCTGCTGTAGAATCACCGACTTTCTATATACTAGTAGCAGTATAATTCCGAATTGCTCAGTTAAGTGTAACAATGTCGTCTCACAGAGACTCGTGGCCAATAACCACAAGGAGAACTGCGGGCTCGCACGTAGAACATTGAAGTATAGTTTGTACCTACTAATAAAGTCAGTTTGTAGCTTGCAAGGGAAGGGATAAGAGGATTGGTACTGTGAGGCAAGATTGATTTGCGTCATTAGCTCACCGAAAGGAGACCGCGTGTCTGAACCCGAGGTTTATGAATGTCACTGGCGGCTGTTGAGCTGTTGCAATGCACGCTTGTGATCGTGTGGAGCAACTGTGACGTAGCAGTACAGCTGACGTCACAGCACGTGTGAGGCGGGTGCCTCGCCGGTCGCTGGTGAGTGGCCACAGCACGTTCTCTATTCCTCGGCTCCACGGTGGTTTTTCGTTCCCGCTGCATGCCCGCAGTTTGTGCATTAGCACAGAGTATATCATCACACAGATATGAAATGGCGTGGCGGTTCCTTTGATGTGGGCGTACCGGGCCATATTGGCTGCGCGAGGCTCTGGGAACGGGCTTTGTGTCTGACTGGCCACTGCTTCCTGCGAAAGGTTTCCTAATTGGCTGAGCTGCCGGTTGGCGAGTAGGGTGCCAAGGGCTGATTGATGAACGGCGTTCCAGAATTTTGCTAGCCAATGACGCCGTTTTACTGGCGTGTGCGTGGAATAAGCGACTGTTTCACCTCCGTATTCTCGAGAACACTGTGGCATTAGTGAGCAAGCACCAGCATACCGTCCGACGGATGTGTACCTTTCAAGATTTTATGCAGACACTTGACGCATACGAACTATCAATACGCTTGAATTATTGCGTAGGTATACGAAGCGTTTGTTTCGTTTGCCCTTTAAACAGGATACCTTTACTTTGCGTGCAGTATCCCAAAATTATTGTCCTCTTGAATAAAGCATAAGGTATCAGATACTTTTTTATGGTGGTATTTCTAAGCATTTTCCTCGGGCGCATGTTTTTCCGTAACTAACAAGGGGTATCAACTTTTATTGTCGTAAAGTAGGACCAGACCACTCTTTAAATAAAGAGCGTGTTTTGTTGATTTTGAATTAAAACTTTTCCAAGAGAACATAAAAACTGACTGGCGAATATTTGATCAGATTATCAGATACTTATTTAGTCACAATCTGTGGTCTCCAGAAAAACTAACACAATGAGTGTTTTAAAGATCTCCCACGTGACACTGGCAGTTAAAAATAAATTCTCCCAATCTCCACTAATAGCAATTTTTTTTATATTCAAAATGTTATGATTGGCATTATATACCATTTACTGTATTTACATAGTCATGATAATTTATTACGAGGATACAACACAACAATTATAATTCAATAACAAGTTTTTTCTGGTGCATCTTGAGTTTGGATGGTATTTTAGTTAAGTTAGTGGTATATTAACGTAGTTCCCAGCGCACATTTTGTGTGGTTCAGTGAAGTTTGAGAGATCTCACGCTATTCCTGCTCATCTAGATGCTCTCACTCCCGATTTTTTTTTCCGTGTGGGTAGCGTAAGGGTCTTCGTTCGGCAGATTTTCTCTGGATACTCTAATATCTTTCCGCCCTTGCAATTCACAGCTGCTACTTCTGCATTTCACTTGTTCGGTTATTCATTCATTTATGAGATCAAGTTTTGCAATATAGTAACATTTTGGTGTGTGCTGTAAACGTGCGCAACGTGCTTCTTGCAGGTAGTGAGTAGCGTCATTTGTTGATATTCGTAATCCATACTTGTAGAGACTTTCATATGTAATATTACCCACAGACCTGACATTTCAAAATATGGGCGCTGCTTCGTTGCTGTGCTCCGTATTACCGCACATACAATACGTATGTGTAAGATCTCGTTAAAGCTTCCCTCGTAGAAGTGCAGAAAAAATATATCGTAAACATAGGGCTACTTCTAGCTATTTTTGCTGACTTTAACACTTTTCAACCACCATATTTATGTTTTAATAACCAAATTTTTAAATTTGCAACAAAATATTGACTTTCATTTCTGCCCTGAAAAAATATTTACATTGAAATATGCCATTGTTAATAAAAAACTAAGATAGACACAACTGCTTACAACGAGACCCAAATGATAACTAGGGAGGACCATTAAGGCGCTCGCCTTCCTGGAGCTTTTTCCCGCGTTTGAGGCCGAGAAGTGCGGGAGCGATAAGGGCTACACTAGCACGTGCTACAAGTGCGCAATCGCCGCTACGCGCTGGGCCCTGAACTGGCGTACAGTGTTCTCGTCGTACTGCGTGTACCAATGGTACTTTCAGCGGTGACCCTATAATTTTTTTGGTGGAAAGTCTGTAGCAAGGTTTAGTACTGCATGCCTCTCGAGTATTTCTGTGCGTGTATATTGCGTGTATTTTGAGATACAGCGCTTAGAAAAAAAAACTTTTTTAACTATGTTGGAGTGCTCTGAAATGTTGTTTATAATGTGCGTGACATCTTAAAACTAATCTGCGGGCATAGTTTAAAGTGTGCGTTCTTTACGTAGTTTATCACATTGGACGGACGTTGTATAGTTTCGTAAAAAAAAGAACTGTATTTCAAACTCTTAGTAACGCAGTTGGAGTGGCAGGTAGACAGGCACCTTAGCATTCTCCAAACTAGTCAACATCTTCTTGGATGTGACTTGGTTGTGCTAGCTGCTGGAGTGGCAGGTAGACGGGCACCTTAGCATTCTCCAAACTAGTCAACGTCTTCTTGGATGTGACTTGGTTGTGCTAGCTGCTGGCCACATTGGAACCTGCAGTAGCGCACGTTCGTTTCGACAGTCGAGACAAAAAGTTTTGATGGGCAGACGTAGCACACCGGAGCACAAGAAGGGGGAGGGGCGGTCGTGTTCGCCGCGGGAGGAGGAGGGAAGGTTAACGAGACAGATTCAGCGGCGGGATCCGGACGCGGCCTCTCCCCCGTAACCGTAAAATACGCGGGCCGTAAAGCGCGGCTGCGACAGGCCACCTTTTCTCCTCGCTAATACACAATTATGGCGTCCCCCCATCCCTTCACAACCACCGTGCCGAGGGCGGAGTTATTACGCCCCTCGGGCTGTTTTCACGAGCCCTGAGCAATTTACCGCCGGACCGTTTCGCTGGTACCCTCTCACCCCCACTCCCCTCCCAGAGAAGTAATTCGCAGGAATTATTCCCTCGAATCTGGCTCCTCCGCCTGCTGCTTCAGCCGCGATTACACACGTTTCCTGGCTGGCGAGCGCGGCTTCGTTCTCGCTGACGACTTTCACACCCCTCCTACCCCCTGAGGCTGGTAATTTTATGACGAGTTAATTTGGCTCTAGCTGCTTCATCGTCAATTGAACAGCTCTAGAAACCCCGCTTAGTTTTATCTTTCTGCGCAATGTGTATGCTAGGTAACATCATGATAGCCAGGTAACATTGCCAGGGCGTAATCTGCACAGATAGTGATGTGCCGCCCGTAAAGTTGATTGATTGCTAGCTTCCAGTTTACTGTGCGCATGTCTAACGTTTTTACTTCTTCAGTGGCTACCGGCTGTTTGAAGGTGTTACCCTAGTTCGCTGCGTTAGTGAAAATTCTGTTGCTAAATACTTGGACACCCTGAAGAACTGCGAGAATGTTTTGAGCCATCATATCTTCAGTAACAGTCCTTTTATTTTTGAATGATCGAGTTCTTCAATCGGCGAAGTTCTCTGCAGGCCAATCACAAACGTTCATCTTTAGAGTATCAGAATCCTCATTAGCCTAGTGAAATGTTGTTTTAATTTCAAACATTCATCACAACCAGCAACGAAGGTAAACTGTCAAACATGTGTACTTGTACAGCACGTTGAATCCTAGCAAACAGCCATCTTCTCTCGCGATAAACTATTGTCTGTACAAATACTGAACGATTCTGTTTTACCCGAAAACAGTTCAGTTACATCGAATATGCTTAATCCAATCATAAGGGGAGGACACTGCATACAAAAGATATTCACTTTTCTCCCATTCTTTTTTGGTATAAAGACTTGTTTTCTTGTCACTAACGCAGCCTCCTTCTTGCTGCTTTATCCGACGTTACATCATTGTGACTCCTTTTTTCACGCCTTGTCTTAGTGAGAATTCCAGGAGTATCATGATTAAGATATTTCTAGCTCTCTCTCAGCATTGTCGCCCTTTCATTACTTTCAGACTTAGAAATCTCGGGTTCGAATCGCGAGCAAGAAATAGACGTTGATGCGTCTGCCGCTTATACAAGTTGGTCTGTGTTTCTTAAGTCAGTGAGCCGCCTTATGAACAGTTTACCGGATTGAAAGATAAGTTCTTAATAAGCCTAATAAAAATTGTTCAATCATTGATAGTATAGGTCTATTGTAATACTATTTTTGCATACTTTTTAGCAATACATTTTGCCTTATACCTAGAGTGTATTTTCTCTGATGCGTATGATTGGCTGTTGAATTAAATTACATAACGTTATTCTTTAAATGCGAATCAAGTGAGTGAAGTTATAGGATTCTTACTGTCCGATTTTACTGGGGAAACATATTATCATACAGTTATTGACAATAAAACTGCAGACACGAACTTACTATGTAGAAACCTAACAAACACGCTGATAGTTTTGCGGGGAAAATATCCACATCTGTACTAATACAATACTGGACAGACAAAAGTGAAACACTCAGAAAGTAATGTCTCAGGAGCGAAAAGTCATGTCAGAAGGGTGGGGCGTGTACATGATCTAAGTTACGTAAGGATAAGGCCACGGGAGCTCATGGCACGAAGGGATTTACATGTCACACAGGGGGAGATAAAATACCCCTACACAAGCAGCAAGGGCATAATCGATGCGGATCTCGAATACGCGTGACCACAGAGGATGCCAGGCCATGCACATGAAACGCGATATCGGCATTTACACCCGTCTGAGTAGGGCCGTACGATGGGCGCGCACAAGGCCAGGTGGTTAGCTCGACGGATAGCCCGTCATGTGGACCGTATACCCGCCTCTGTAACAATGTATTTGTGTCGTGGGCAGACGAAGGCTGTACGTTACTTAGACAAGGTTCTGATACCCGTGACAGACTAACAGCTCGTGAAGATAAGCACATCATTCACGCAGTTCGTGCAATTTTCGAGGGCATTACTAGTCTCGCCAGTGTCCCCGAAGACAATCCGGAGGGCTACGGTCGCCGCACACTTTGTGCACATTGCCATTGGCACTGATTCATCGCCACATACTCCGCCTGTGGTGCAGAGAACGTGAGCACGGGAGGTATGAGTCACGTTTTACTCTACGGTGAACGGGTGAACCTATGAGAACGTTAGTAGAATGATTATGGGGACTTTGGCGCAAGGGGATGGGGGCTCGGAGCGTAGGAACTGTTCATGATCTGTCATTCTGGTCCCCCGGCGGCCATCTTGGATACATGTGACTTTCATCTTGACATTTGGCCCCGGTGACCGTTGACCCCAAAAATCCAAAAGTTCCAAAAAACTTTATAAAAAAATATTTTAAAAAGATTTATTACCGGAGGTCCCCACACCTTACTCCGCCCATACTAATTCCACCATCTTGGTAGGTGCAGTCCACCATCTTCGTAGGCATCACAGCTATCGTCCACTATCTTGGTAGATGCAGTCCGCCATCTTGGCAGGCGTAACATCCACCATCCGCCATCGTGGTAGGTGCAGCCGTCCGTCATTTTGGTAGGTGCAGCCATCTGCCATCTTGGTTTTTCGTTTGTTATTTGTTTATATATTCCTGGAATTTGTCTTTCACCTTCGTTCGACCGCCGTCTTGGTTTTTCGTTTGCCTTTTTTACATTACTACTGCTGTCCCCACCACCGCGCCCAGCAGACGACTGACCCCCTCCACTGCCCCCTTTCAATATATTAAATCGACTGATTGCCCCACCCCTGATTCTCATTGGCTAATTACCCACTCCCTTCCAATATATTTAATTGCTCCGCCAATGTTTCTCATTGGTTAAATGTTCGGGTGTTTTCGGAAACCTTCGTCAGACAAATTTGTCTGTTCCCCTCCAACCCGTTCAAATATATTGTATTGCTCCATCAGTGTTTCTCATTGGCTAATTACTTGGATGTTTTCGGAAACCTTCGTTCCTACCAATAAGCGGCCTACTTTAATCGCGATGGCGTACTATTTTTTCCCATTAAAAACTCTTTTTAAGATGAACCCCGAGCCCCCTCGGGAAACTAGTCATTTTTCTCGCATTTAGAAAAGTACGTGTTGCCTGAGAGGCCATAAAATCCTTTCGGCTCTTTGGCATTTGGAAGAATGCGCTCGCTTAGTGCCGTGTACAACAGGACGAGTTACCGTGCCTGCCGAAAGAATTTCTCCTGGTCNGTGTTGCCTGAGAGGCCATAAAATCCTTTCGGCTCTTTGGCATTTGGAAGAATGCGCTCGCTTAGTGCCGTGTACAAACAGGACGAGTTACCGTGCCTGCCGAAAGAATTTCTCCTGGTCTACGCACTTTACGTAATTTCGACCGTATTCAAGTATTTGCCGGCCTACCTGCAGCAGAACGAAGACATACGGGACTGCCTCCCGTGCAAGGAGTATTTCGAGGGCTGCACCACCTCGGTTCCCGACGCGTCGCATCGCAAGGGTTGGTACAAGGCCCGCCGAGCAGCCCTTGCGACATCTGCACCCGTGGAAGACGCGGTATCCGTTGAAGACGCCCTCCCCGTAGAAGACGCCCTCCCGTTGAAGACGATGTTCCCTTGCAAGCTATCTACTCGCAAGCTGTACCCGTGTAAGATTCTCACCATGAAGAAATTTACTGGCAATCAATACCCGGCGAGGAAACCAACCCAGTACACACGTGACCGATGTGTATGGACCTCGATAAAGTTTCAAATGACATTGTAAAAAATTTGTGAAACTAGGCGTGTGCATGCGAGCTTAAAATTTTTTTATATAACAAAAATCGTAGACATGTTTTGCAATATCCAAGGTTTTCGATTGTTGGACTCATACACCATCAAGCAGATTGCCATCTCGTACAGTAAAGAAGACGAGAAAACAGAAGTTTTCAATTTTTTATCACCGTGTCCATGGAAGCACCTTGACCGCACCACACAACAGGAGTACTGCTTACAGACATACGAAACGCACGGACTAAGGTGGGACGAGGGAAATATTCCGTACGACGAAATTCCGACATTGCTGGACTCTGCCATAATTACCTATTACCTTGTGTAAGTATTTGTAAGACGGCAAGAGTCGGCTATTCGCAATGCGTGCCCCATCGGAACGAACTTTGTAGACCTTCACAAGCATTGCCGCTGCTCTCCGTTTCGACAGCTCGTCGAGACGTACGCCACAAGACTTCACGAGTGCAAAAATCGAAGATATTTCTGTGCTCTGTTTAACTCCGAAACCCTAAGGCTGTGGAGTTATGATAACCTGTGGTACATTAAAAAAAACTATGAGGAACCCATGGCACATTTTACAAAAGTATTACTCCAAGACTCAGAGAAGAAACACGCGTAAAATAAGTATTCCATGTATTATGCAGAAGAAGAATATTGTGATGTGTGTGCATAAATAAATGTGTTTTTAAAAATGTATACATTTTTTATTTTATCTCGAGTCAGGGCAAGTTGCAGTTACGGGAATTGGAAACCGAGCAGCATTATTTATGAGTTCACCTCTGCCGTTGGTCCTAGATATAAAATCGTAGAATCTCCAAAAACGCTCATTGACGTTCCGATCGTCGCAAAGAGCATCCACGAAGTAGCAGTTTACGATCGTGGACGCAAAAGACGAACTGATAAATNGACGTTCCGATCGTCGCAAAGAGCATCCACGAAGTAACAGTTTACGATCGTGGACGCAAAAGACGAACTGATAAATATCCGAAACTAAGAAATTACTTTGCGTCTACACTTGAAACTATGGGACTAAATTTCGCTGGGAAAACAAAAATGTANATCCGAAACTAAGAAATTACTTTGCGTCTACACTTGAAACTATGGGACTAAATTTCGCTGGGAAAACAAAAATGTATAAATGTGTGCGGTACATCGAACCCGAGATCAGTAAGCCACAAGGGCTCGTGCTAACGCCTGAAAATGCAGAGTTTCTCCACATCCCCGGTTTAAAAGTAAATCGCCATGGTGGACGAAACCTCGACATTGATCATCGCCTAGAATTTGACAATAAATTTGATAAAATCTAAATGTACTGTTACGAGCCTTATCTTGTCGGGCCTTTCTCTCTCGGAAGGGAGGTTTGAATACCTACAGAGCGTCAAGATATTTACACCTTTCCTAGCCATTCGTTTGTGCGCATAAGAGGTAGGCTAACGAAGGCAGATGGAACCCACCCGACCACCACCAAGTTGGTTCGAAATGGGGTTCTGCACCTTTTCGAACATGTAATGTGCCAGATAAATGGCGTCGCAGTCTACAAGTCGCAATATGTGGGCATAACCTCCACGATAAAAAATTACCTATCGCTCATGCCCAACCATTTCTCTGCAGCCAAGATGGCAGGCTGTGGAATCGAAGATGACTACAGTATTCACATTTATGCCGAAGGCAGGTTCGAAGTATGTATACCGCTCTCCTTGCTACTGGAATTCGCCGAAGAGTATAANTTCACATTTATGCCGAAGGCAGGTTCGAAGTATGTATACCGCTCTCCTTGCTACTGGAATTCGCCGAAGAGTATAAGAAAATAATAATAGGAGCTAGGCAGGAGCTGGTGATTATTTTGGCCACATCGCATTTGGATGCTGTGTTGGGAGTTGGAGAAAACATGCAGCCCGTCTCTCTTACTTTGAACACCATAGCATGGTTCATCCCTCTCGTGACCCCGAGTGCCCGCGAACGTGTCAAGCTGTTCAATTATGCCAAGAAAGTAAAAGTNTTCACATTTATGCCGAAGGCAGGTTCGAAGTATGTATACCGCTCTCCTTGCTACTGGAATTCGCCGAAGAGTATAATAAAATAATAATAGGAGCTAGGCAGGAGCTGGTGATTATTTTGGCCACATCGCATTTGGATGCTGTGTTGGGAGTTGGAGAAAACATGCAGCCCGTCTCTCTTACTTTGAACACCATAGAATGGTTCATCCCTCTCGTGACCCCGAGTGCCCGCGAACGTGTCAAGCTGTTCAATTATGCCAAGAAAGTAAAAGTNCATGGTTCATCCCTCTCGTGACCCCGAGTGCCCGCGAACGTGTCAAGCTGTTCAATTATGCCAAGAAAGTAAAAGTGATCGAAATAGCATTCAGAAGTTGGAGCCTGGTCACCTGCCTGGCCCTGTCCGCCACCACAGTTAATCACTGCGTCGTAAAAACGTCTTCCAGCACAGAAAACTACGCTACATCATACTGGCCCTTCAGCCAAACAAACAGCATAGTGTCGGAGCCGACAAGTCTATGTTCGACCACTGCAAAGTTGAAAATGTAAATATATTTTTGAATAGCGAAAGTTACCCGTATATCGACCTGAACACTACGTTAGACCAAGGAGGTTTTCCTTTGCCATATTATATGTAATCGTTATTCCTTTCATCGTATTGCGGACCCGAAGCACATCCCATCCTGATCCCTAAAAATTTTCGAGACATGGCACCTTTGCTGGTATTATATACATCGAAGTAGAATGAGCGCATGCAAAATAGTACGGCCGACAGCCGGATCGAAATAATCACCAAGGAAAATGTGGCCGCGAATACCGAAGCCTACTGCTTGATACTCCACGACGGGATCGTTCAGTACGATTGTTTTTCCGGCCTGGTAAAAATCATAAGTTAATTAAGCACGTAAATACGTATGGGGTGGGGACTCACATTTCATTAGTAAACATTTACTGTAACTTGCAAGGTTTATGGAGACAAGACGACTTCGTGCTCAAGGAAATCGCAGTCACGGATTTTCACGGCATGGCTCGAACACGCAACTTCCAGCTTCCGTATCCGTGGAAACTGTGGGACGAAAAGAGCAAGAAAACAAACACCTGTTTGACTAAGTACTATCTCGGACTGTGCTGGGACGAAGGCAAGATTTCGTATCATCAGGTGGGAAACGTGCTGAGCGACTTGTTGATGCAGTACCCGCGAGCACCAATTCGTGTGGTGGGGCCCGGGCAGAAAAAATGGCTGAGTAATTTTTGCATAAACGAATTGGAAATAATTGACGTACAGGATGATCGTTAGTGCCCTTCCCTTCGTAAAATGAGGAAAGAAACGGATCAAAGTTCTTTGGTGAGCGCTTTGAAAAACGCCTAGTAACTTTAAGAGTGGTATGCATATTTCAAGGAGATATAGACACGGTTATACATATCGTAGCTTAAACATTATTTTTTTTGGNTTAAGAGTGGTATGCATATTTCAAGGAGATATAGACACGGTTATACATATCGTAGCTTAAACATTATTTTTTTTGGCATGCCAGCCAGCGTTCAAGAAGAGCTTGCAGACGTGATTTCGCCCAATGCAGAGTCGAAAAAAATACAGTTATGTGCATGGTGTAAATGCTAAATGATCTTCATTAGTTGCTGTGAACACCTGTGCGAAATACNTTAAGAGTGGTATGCATATTTCAAGGAGATATAGACACGGTTATACATATCGTAGCTTAAACATTATTTTTTTTGGTATGCCAGCCAGCGTTCAAGAAGAGCTTGCAGACGTGATTTCGCCCAATGCAGAGTCGNCAGCGTTCAAGAAGAGCTTGCAGACGTGATTTCGCCCAATGCAGAGTCGAAAAAATACAGTTATGTGCATGGTGTAAATGCTAAATGATCTTCATTAGTTGCTGTGAACACCTGTGCGAAATACGAAGATGCATGATACAGTCACGTGTATAGATGACATCATTCCACATTGCGAAAAATATCATGTAAATAAACGAACCCGAAAATAAATTAGACGCCCAGTCGAGCATGAGTCACCGTGGGAGTTAGATGATGATTTCATCCAAACTCCCCATAATCATTCTACTAACTTTGAACATCATTATGCTTTGTTGTGTGGGTGGCCATTAGTTATTTACATCAGAAACCTGCCTGGTTTTTGTGCTGGGTTGATTAACATCTTGTAGATGTCCATGAAATTCACCAGTCCCTTTCTCTGTCATTTCCTCAAGAGTGTACAGAATGGCTTTCTGTAACACGACATTGCTCAACTGCATGCCACAGCCACAGTTCAACAGACTGTACGAGATATTGACGCCTGGGTACGTGTGGGGTCAGCTGGGATGCTGTGTGCTGCGACTTCTGCGCTCTGCGACCTCCATTGTCGAACTCAATGAGCGGTTAGAGAAGAAATGGAGGAACGTACCTCAGTACTACATACGGCGCCCTTATAACACCATGCAGTATCGAGTTATCATCCGCATAATTGCTGGCGGGAGTCATACCACCTATAGTGAACCCGGTGGAAACCATCGTGATTTTGTCGTCACCAATTGATGCTGCGTGATTTTCAGACCAATATTTATTTACGATGTGTTTTCTTTGCTGCAGTGTGTTCAATAATGGTTCCTTCTCTCATTCAGGATGTTTCATTTAATCTGTTTAGTACTATATGTATTTGTATCACACATTAATCAGCAGATGATTATGTATGTCGTTATTATCAGGCGAGTTTTAAATATATCGGGAGAATTTAACGACGCAACTTATTTCCTTTTGGATAAAGTACTAACATTTATTAAACGAAAATCTCTTTAATTGCGATAATATGAACATCATTTATTTATTCGTTTTTTTTTTTTGTTAAAATTAAAAAATACGTTTAGAGATTATCAACGAATTTTAGTTATCCTTAATCACGAAACAGCTTCTTCAGTACCACGCCTGACAAGTTTATGTGTATTAAATATGTCACTGTTTTTCTTCAGTGTAGTCTAAGCAGTTCACATCTCGTTTTTCTTAAATATCCAGACCGTGCTTATAGTATATCATTGCTGGAATGTTTATCGAGGATCAGGACCTCTCGCAAGTTCACTAGGGGCTTGTTGTGGTGCAGTNGCGACTTCTGCGCTCTGCGACCTCCATTGTCGAACTCAATGAGCGGTTAGAGAAGAAATGGAGGAACGTACCTCAGGACTACATACGGCGCCCTTATAACACCATGCAGTATCGAGTTATCATCCGCATAATTGCTGGCGGGAGTCATACCACCTATAGTGAACCCGGTGGAAACCATCGTGATTTTGTCATCACCAATTGATGCTGCGTGATTTTCAGACCAATATTTATTTACGATGTGTTTTCTTTGCTGCAGTGTGTTCAATAATGGTTCCTTCTCTCATTCAGGATGTTTCATTTAATCTGTTTAGTACTATATGTATTTGTATCACACATTAATCAGCAGATGATTATGTATGTGGTTATTATCAGGCGAGTTTTAACTATATCGGGAGAATTTAACGACGCAACTTATTTCCTTTTGGATAAAGTACTAACATTTATTAAACGAAAATCTCTTTAATTGCGATAATATGAACATCATTTATTTATTCGTTTTCCTTTTTTGTTAAAATTAAAAAATACGTTTAGAGATTACCAACGAATTTTAGTTATCCTTAATCACGAAACAGCTTCTTCAGTACCACGCCTGACAAGTTTATGTGTATTAAATATTTCACTGTTTTTCTTCAGTGTAGTCTAAGCAGTTCACATCTCGTTTTTTTTAAATATCCAGACCGTGCTTACAGTATATCATTGCTGGAATGTTTATCGAGGATCAGGACCTCTCGCAAGTTCACTAGGGGCTTGTTGTGGTGCAGTGNAGTATATCATTGCTGGAATGTTTATCGAGGATCAGGACCTCTCGCAAGTTCACTAGGGGCTTGTTGTGGTGCAGTGGTCAGACCACTCGCCTCCCTCCACGCCGAACCCGGTTCTGTTCTGAGGAAGGGTGTCATATGCGCATATTTTCGCAGGTAGGAAATGTGGCGTAAGTTGCTGCTAGTCGGCGTGTTTTCTCGGAATGCTTCCGTTTCCCTCAAAATTGTATCCCGTAGATCATCTCCACATCACTTTCACCCCTATCGACGCTAAAGATATCATCTTTCAAGCGCCCTAAAATATCTGTTTGTTTGATGGGAATGCTGAATTTTGAGAATTAATAAACAGGCTGTACATTGGTAAACACATTCCAGAGAAGTACTTGTCTGTCGACTACGTTGTATTTGAATTTTTTTTTATTTATAAATACTTAAAGAGTTCCGCTTATTATTGGTTACTAAAAAATTTAACAAGTATGTGTATGCTTTTGAAGTGAGCCGTACCACTAAATGCACTCGCAAAATTTGCGAGTCCCCGGCCATGATCTACGGCAATTGAAATTTAAATGAAGCGCATTGCCGATGTTGCGGTCGGCGAATGGCGAGTGCACACTTGTTCCCGCGCATCCGGCCTCATAAAGTATGCATAAGTAAGCGAGATGGCGTGACGGCGTCTGTGATGCGAGCTATCCCGCCTTCCGGTCGCTTAAGCCCGACCTGCGCGATTGCTAATTTCTGATTGGCCATGGAAATGTGTATATAGCAGAGGAGGAAAACACGCGCCCCATACCTAAAGTGCTTACAGGAGAGCATTAACAAATAAAATTATACGTATACTTTTAACACGGTTGAACACAGCCAAAAGTTGTAATAAAAGATAATATAAAAANTAACAAATAAAATTATACGTATACTTTTAACACGGTTGAACACAGCCAAAAGTTGTAATAAAAGATAATATAAAAACAATCAAGGGTAATTAAAGCACAATTAAAATCCTTTCTACTACGTGGAACCACATGGACTAAGTGTTAGANAAAAAACAATCAAGGGTAATTAAAGCACAATTAAAATCCTTTCTACTACGTGGAACCACATGGACTAAGTGTTAGACCCTATATTTGCGTTAGCAGTTACGCAGACTGTTAGACGTGCTTATTTTTGGTCGCATCCATTTAAAGTGAAATTTCTGGAATCATTACTAATATACGTATTTTAAATTACTGTTCCTCTTATAGAATTTGCGGACGTTGGCGAAACTATAATTTTTAACTGCAATTATAACCAACAGCAAATAAACTTTTACAGTCAGGGTTTAATACGTATCTAAACAGTAAGTATTAACGGGAAAACTATGTATTTAATAATAATCCATTCACGGTAACCTCACACTTTTCTAAAGCTATGCATATGTTCTACTTCCAGGCATCGATAACGTATCCTTACGCTACATAAAACAAATACAATACCATATGTGACGTCTGATATTTTAACTGCCAAATGCTTCGTTTACTTTCTTCAGCTGTCTCAACAAAGCAGGCATATTTCAAAGAGCGTAACATATTCAAAATTTTTAACAGTATTTAGGTCGGTCTTATGACTTTTAACGGTGTCTCTATTGATAATGGTTCGATTGGTGCTAATTCACGATACAGCGCATTACGCAAATTCTGCCGTGAACTGGGTAGGCAAGGGTAACTGTATATACGTTGTTTTACTCCAATGAAAGGACGGCGTTAACCTGAATAAATTTTGAAACAAGCGATCATACATTACAACGAAAAAAGAGGAAACTCAAAGCACACAGTTTGTTTTGCATATTTTATTACGTAACTTTAGCGGCGACAAACAAAATGGTGGCTAACATTGCCAACGATCTCGTAATCGTGTACGCGCACAAATAGTGTGACTCTTTTCTCTTGCATTTTTGCAGCATTCATTGTTTTTATAATTTCTTTACTCCTGACTGGGTTTTAGCACTTTTGGAAAATTTGGGCTTTGGAAAATATTCATTTAGTTGACACGTCTAAGTATTTTATGTAAATGTATTTCAAACACCTAGAGGAAAGTTAGAAAGTTGTGATGTATAAACATACGTTATATTTCAATAATTGCCAGGCATAAATGTCTTTCACGGTTAGAAACAAACTTCGTACGTACAAAACTCGCCTTCGCGCACTAGTAACCAACGTAAGGATTCCGGAATGGCTATTTCATCAGAATTTCAATTCATCGGCCAACAAAAACGACCGTGAATGGAGTATACTTAAGGTTTTACGTGGTAAGTTGTGAAATAGACCAAATTACTCTTTGTGTGTACACAGTTCAACTGCAACTACACGGTACCGATCACAAAATATAAATTACGCCTTAGTTTTTGTCCTGTCATATATATATATATATATATATATATATACATATATTTAAATTCAGCACCAAATCCGTAACATCAAATCGCGAACTAAATTTAGTGTTATCACTCAAAAATATTTGTTCAGAAATTTAAAATTCTCCTACCTTCCAACAGTGACTGTTAAATCACACTGATTGATTAAATTTTTCCGCATGGTGTGTTTTCAACTTTAATAAAAGCTTAAGCGCTAGAATATAAACCCACTTACCAGTACTTCTTAAAGAGAAAATGTGGAGTATATTGTTCCGAATTTTCTATTGTGATTGGTTTGAGTTTTCAGGTGTGATTAAGAATATTTGTTTCAAACGAGCTAAATAGGGCAACTGTCGTAGCTATTCCAGTGCTCACCCATTACCAGTTGGGGATTGCAGGAATGAAGAAAATATTCTGCCTTGCGTGTAGACAGCATTCGGTATGAGAACTGTTGTAACCAGCCCTCGGGAGGGTGCACAAATGTTACCAACATGGAAAGGCTACTAGTTTGGTTATCGTATATTACCGGCTGAGTTGGCTTTTGGACGTCGTAAAACAGTTTCTTGCGTCCGATTGGCTGCGCCAGAACCATGCAGGTTTTTCAGTTTGCTCTGTTGGCGTTGAGAATGTCACCTAATACAAGTGATCGTTTGTATCCTTCGTTTTGTCCTTTGCCCTTTGGTAAATGGTTAAAACAAATGGTTACACGCAAACGTCTTCCAACGCTGACGTGAGATCATATATGTAAAATCAAAATATTTATTATTTGCTTTAATTTTGAAACTTATATGTCCACAAGATGTACACGCTAAACAATCCATAATTGTGCGTCGGAAAAAAAAAAAGCAAAAACTATNTCGGCTTTGAGAATGTCACCTAATACAAGTGATCGTTTGTCTCCTTCGTTTTCTCCTTTGCCCTTTGGTAAATGGTTAAAACAAATGGTTACACGGAAACGTCTTCCAACGCTGATGTGAGATCATATATGTAAAATCAAAATATTTCTTATTTGCTTTAATTTTGAAACTTATATGTCCACAAGATGTACACGCTAAACAATCCATAACTGCGCGTCGAAAAAAAAAAGCAAAAACTATTTCCGCAATTTTTTATGCTGTAAACTTATTCGATAATCGCTTAGTACAGTAAATTAACAATGGCGGCGTTAATGACGAGCAATCTTTGAAAGGTAAATCCACTCGTGTTCACTGAAGTCAGGAACCTTGTATTTCCTGGTGAATGGTTTTTCCTGTTTTTGTACAGTTTGGTTTTTTGCAAATGGTTCTTTATTAAAGACTACCTTTGTGAACTCCGGATTCTGGGTTTGAATCCCGCTAAGCCAAGAATCTGCATGCTTTTTTTTTTAATGAAAGGTTAGGTTAAGGTTAGTTTATTATGAAAGTCTTCCCTCGGCCAGTCTTCTGTTTTAAAGTTCAGGTGTTGAGGAACACGTAATTAAAATACGAGCATGTTTTATGAACACGCGCGAGTATTGGGAATGATCATTGGAGACAATGTTTTTCACTACGCATGTATTTAAAACAGGGCGGTAGACGCAGCTCAGAACATGTTTAACACACAAGTGTTAGAATACGTTTTTACAATTGTTTAAGCCCTCAGCATTGGCGAAAACTTTCTGCAGGTTGCTCGTAAAGCGCGTGTTCTGTTGATCGGTGCTTGAGGATACGCGCGCGTCGCATGCACAGAGGCCGAGGCGGCGTGGTCGGGCTCCGAACCCGAAGACACGGTCGTGGTACACTCCGCCTCAAGAAGTGCGGCCCTCGGGAGACTCGCGAGGCCTGCTACCGGTTTGTTTCCGTCTCGTAGACCCGCCTGCTGAATTATTTATGAGCACGCGGCGTGTGCCGCGCCGAGCTCTTCAAATTAGATCGCCCTATTATTACTATTTCATCCATCTCATTTCCTCCTCTGACATGCACTTTTCATTTCCTCTCTCGTTTGCCGCAGTCACTGCCAGATAAAGAGCTGCACGCCCTTTGTTTGCTGCTTGTAACGGCGACTCGTGGAACTAGTGCGCCTGCTACCGCAGATCAGCTTGTTTTAATGTCGGAGTAGTGTTATCGTTAATTTTTCATTTAATCTGCAAACTATGTGTTCTTTAGGCGAGTTAATAGATTAATTCCGGCTCTGAAATTGATTTTCTTAGCGCCGTGTAAGTAGGACTAGTGATTTTTCGCGGAAAGAAATCGCACGACGTGGTGGATTTCAATACAATTATACACCACGGCACTTTTGTTTGTCATTTGCGGGGGGCATTTGAGTTTCGCGGGAAAGATTTTTGCGCAGGGTTTCACTCAACATAAATATACCCCAATGTACTCATTCTTCCACGTATAATTGATTCATCTCAGTGACTGCAAAATACATATCAAATTTCGTTACCAAGGGGCTAGCGAGCGACGGTATTCGCAAATGATGCTGGTAAATTCACACAAGCAGCGGTGGTAACATACCTACATCCAAGAATGATTAAGTTTCTGGTCTCAAACTACTGACTATTTTTTTGTCTCAATCACACCATCCATGCCAGTTTGGTATACAAGCTTGTAAATATGTACCCAGCATTCACACAACGCGTGAGCTCGTATCTGCCATCCCACAACACACGTTGATGCAGTTGTTCACTACGCCCCAGCTGTCCTTCAGCACGAGTGACGGCATTCAGCGCCTTTACGGCCTACGCAGCGTTCTGCTGGTTATTGGTCGCGTGTCGTCGTCCAAAGATACTTTCTTACTGGACTTAGTAAATCGGAATTAGGCTGCTCCGGTACTAAGATTCTGTGATTTGCGACAAATAGCCATTAAAAATTTTGTGAAATCAGGGTTTTCCTAGTCATTGGGTGCTGCCTGAATGAAAATACGTTTTCACATTTGCCCCGCCACTCAATATTCGGCGATTTCGGCACTGAACCTCTGTGCCCCATCTGCCGAAACATTATCTAGAAAAAATTCAGTGAGATCCCATGCTGGTTTCAAAGACAGGACCTCTAGAATGCTAGTTATAGATGATAATCACACACCGAAACACGCAACGTACCGGTATTATAAGACCTATAAAATCTTGATCAGGAATTGTTTCAGGTACATCATATTACTATAGTTAGTATTAGGCTCAGTGATTTTTCGCGAAGGAATAAGAAAAAACTGTAGATTTAAATTATATATATATATATATATATATACATATATATAATAGAGGGAGAACGGGTACTTTGGCACGAGACCTGGGACCGGAGCGTCGGAACTGTTCGTGATATGTCATTCCGGTCGGCCGGCGGCCATAATGGATACAGGTGACCCTGACCCTGGTGACCTTTGACCTTGAAACAGGTGACCTTTGACCTTGAAATCCATGAAAATCCAAAAAATACAATGAATATACTTCAAAATATGTAACAATTATTTAAATATTAATTTTAAAATTTAGTAAAAGAATTTATTTTTAAAAAATTCAATTCACGGAGGTCCACCACACACCCCTCCACCCATACTCATTCCACCATCTTGGTAGACGTCACAGCCACTGTCCGCCATCTTGGGTTTTTCGTTTGTCATTTGTTTATACATTCATGGAGTTTGTCTCTCAGCTTTGTTCGACCGCCATCTTGAATTACCCGATTGTCATTTGTTTTACATTGCTGGTGCTGTCCCCAGCACCGTGCCCAGCAGACGACTGACTCCTACAGTCCCCCTTTGATTAAGTTAAGTGGGTCGGTAGTATGGTGCTGTGGACTTGTACTCACAGCTGTAAGCAAGCAACGCCCGCCGTAATTCATTCTGGTGCGACTGCTTCCTAATAGCGGCGCAGCACCAGTCCCCGTAATCTGTTATGGTAAACAAATCGAGAACATGCAGTAAAAAAACCTAATGTGAAGCGTTTTCAACCGTAATTGTGCTCTTTCGTACTATGCATGCGGACGCGATTGCATTTTTCCTTAGGTTCGTTTGTTCTATTTTTGTTGTGCATCTGTACGCACTCGTTTCTCAGTGCAGTTAATGAGTAAGAAACAAATCTCCTGAATTACGCTGGTATCTGAATAAAATGTATTGTATTGATATATGACCTGCACTCACATTGCCCGTCTTCCCTCCGCTGCGGTGCTCTCCTTTGTCCAATATCGCACTCCGCGCCCCTTGACCTTTTAAGGTAAGCTCTACGCTGCTATTAGGAAGCTGTCCCGCCAGGATGAGTCACGGCGCGTGTTGGTTGATTACAGCTGTTGAGTACAGGTCTGCTGCCCCATGCTACCGGCCCTCCTAACTTAATCATATTTGCGCATTATTTCTTGGCGTTTCTGTGTTACTTTCTATTGCATATGCTATATATATCACTGAATTCCCCTTTGCACGTATATTCAGATGCCGTTGAAATAAATATATCTTAGCAGTTGAAAAATTATATGTGGTTTAATTACTTCTGTCCATACACATGTTACGAATAGTCACTTTGCGACACATTTCTTGCCCTCGTACGTATTATATGATACGTGATAATACGTGATATGCAACCGTTCCGGAAATTTTGGAGGTGTCCATGTTAGGTGGACCATTCTGTGTATTGTTTTTAATAAGTGCCTCCTCTTAAAATATTTGTACCCAATGTGCACAATTGTGTACATAAGGCACAATGTTATATTTGGTCGGTACTGTACGCTCCAAAGCGTGGTGCCACAAGCAGTGCGTTAACTTAAATAGAGCGCGCATAAAAAAAGTTTCTGATATGCGACACTATAAATTAAAGCGGACCTGGAAGGGTTAAAGGCTTTAGAGTTATCGTTAGGGACGCCAGATATCCACGAAAAGTTTTCCTGTGTTTTATTACAAATCACTTCAGTTCACATCGACTTTCGCAATTGGAAAGTACGCGTCTTACACTGAAGAGCCAAAAAAACGGGTATAGGCGTGCGGATGCAAACAACAGAGGTATGGAACCAATCATAGTAACGCGATGCGGTCGGCAGTGCCGATTTAAGACAACAAGCGTCTGGAAAAGTTGCTAGATCGGTTACTGCTGCTAAAATGGCAGGTTATCAAGATTTAAGTGAGTTTGAACGTGGTATTATTTGGATTTTCGCGTACGACCATTTCACAAGTGTACCGTGAATATCGGGAATCCGGTAAAACATCAAATCGTCGACATCGCTGCGGCCGAAAATAGATCGTGAACGAACGGGACAAACGACGACTGACGAGAATCATTAAACGTGACAGACGTACAACCCTTTCTCAAATTGGTGCAGATTTCAATTATGGGGCATCAACAAGTGCCAGCGTGCGAATTATTCAACGGACCATCATTGATATGGGCTTTCGGAGCCGAAGGCCCACTCGTGTACCATTATTGACTGCACGACAACTGGAAACACGTTGCCTAGTCTGACGATTATCGTTTCCAATTGTATCTGGCGGATTGACGTGTACGGGTATGGAGACATCCTCATGAGTCCATGGACCCTGCATGTCAACAGGGGACTATTCAAGCTGGTTGAGGCTCTGTCATGGTATGGGGCGTGTGCAGTTGGCGTTCTCGTCAGCCCTGCAGGATGCATGGTGTGAATAGCCTCCTGCACACTTTCAGACATTAGTAGAATCCATGCCACGTCGTCTTGCGGCATGTCTGCGTGCTCGCGGGGGCCCTACACAATATTATACAGGTGTACCAGTTTTTTTTTTTTTTTTTTTTGTTCTTCAGTGTATGTGCTTGCCCGGGGAAAAAAATAGACGGTAATTCCTGGTGTAATCTAATTCCGATTACCCCAGCTAAATATTAAAATGTCTTCTCACAAAGACACGCGGGCGATAACCAAAGGAAAACTGCAGGAGCGCACGCAGAAAATATAAGCTTAGGCTGTGTGGGTCTCTTTTCGAGAAAAATCATCTTTCCCTAGTCATAGTACACGGGTTATTTTTGACATAAAATACGCATATGTGTGAGTTTCACAAGTCTCCATACGCGCAGAGAATACGGTTGCATAACCACGTGCCCGCTCTCCCCACGAATAGGTACAGTCGTCACATACATGCTCATTGACTGTATGTATCTTTACATTCGTAACAAAACAATCAACTTCGCTGCGAATAAACCATACGGATTCCGGAGTTTTGACAAGAGAATGACAAGAGGACGGAAAAGATGAAAGAGCGGGTAGGTAATACTGCGCTTTATCGGCTGTCAAGCTAAAACAGTCACTTATTTTGAGCACGATGACGGCACTAAAAAAAGCTGAAGGGTGTGAAGGTTAATCCGCAGCAGCATAAAGGCTTAGTGACAGTACTATTTCTAGTTTTCGAATAGCATTTACACTGTTTTAATAGCAACTTTTCATCTCCACAGAAAGAAAAATAAAATTTATTTTCGCCGTCAGATACCTTATACCATATCATGCTGAATTAGAGGAACTTACATCCTAATGAAAAAAAACTAGAGAAATGACAACGTGGAACATCAGTGGATAAATTACAGTATGTAAAATATTAAGAAATGGCTTCTTCGTTGGCAACAAAACTACTAAATTATGAATTGCCACTCACGCATAAAAATTAACAGACTTTTTCACTATTAGGAGTGTATAAATGTAGTTGATGTCAGTCGCATGATAAAGTGTGTAGAAAATGATGAATGTTTTAATGATAGTTTGGGAGTTAGAACAGTATAGTAGATTAATTAAGCAGAACAACAGTGAAGCGACATAGGCAACGGGAAAGTCGGATGGTTAAGTGAGCACTTTTAAGGCCGTTTTGACACACACACACATATATATATATATATATATATATATACCGCTAATAACTGTATTTTATTGCAGCCTCTGACATTGGCTTTTGATATAAGTGAAAAGTATACACTATGTTTGTTAGTCACGGGGTAATGTTTGTATCAACAAGTAGCGGAAAGATAGAAATGTTGCAAAAGGAAAAATAGCAGAGCCTTAATAAGTGCTCTCTTTGCCGTTATTTTACATTCATCGCGGAAGCTAAGCTGTGACGAATGTTATTTATAATGCAAAATGCAAATTAGAATACGTAAATATAATGAAAATTTAATTCGAAGCACTGTTGCAGTGTGTTTGAAATGCGTTTACTAGGAAAATATATCAGGAAGAGGCAGGTAATGCACTATAGTAATTTATATATTCATCTTGGGAAGGTTCTACCATGCTAGTTTAGCAACTGACAGCGCCAGATAAATATGTGAGCTGTAGTTTTTCTCTACTTGCATTTGCGATTTAGAGCTGAAATTATTTTCTCTCTTAGATGTCAAAGTGTACGATGACAGCACAAAGTTTCCATCGCTGTCTGGTGTCGTCTCGTCCTGCAGATACGTGCTGTCAGTTGCTTTATCCCCCTTAGACAAATTGAAATATTGTCTAATTGATTAACCTTTTATCATAAAAACCGACAACTTCAACAATAGTGACACTNCTTAGACAAATTGAAATATTGTCTAATTGATTAACCTTTTATCATAAAAACCGACAACTTCAACAATAGTGACACTAAACTTAATCCTTGTAACCTACTTCCTAATGCGTGCGTGTAGTATTTATTTTTCCCGCGTGTGATCTTGTTATCGTTATATTCAAAATCAATTCTGCAAAGCAGGTGTTCGAAATTTAACTCGTAGTTTNCTTAGACAAATTGAAATATTGTCTAATTGATTAACCTTTTATCATAAAAACCGACAACTTCAACAATAGTGACACTGAACTTAATCCTTGTAACCTACTTCCTAATGCGTGCGTGTAGTATTTATTTTTTCCGCGTGTGATCTTGTTATCGTTATATTCAAAATCAATTCTGCAAAGCAGGTGTTCGAAATTTAACTCGTAGTTTTACGTCAGCAGGCACAAAACACTGGGCGGTGCGAGGTAACAGGATATCGTTAGTCATTTTCGCCTTCTACAGCTGGACATGCTTATTTAGCTGCTATGTTTAACCAAATTAATTTATCAGTGGACGAATAAATAATAATGAGTTGTCTGAAAAGTTGTCTACATAATTTATTTATTTATTTATTTTTGTATTTTGAAATTGCTAAGTTAAGGCATGTAACCTTCTCTTACACTTAACCCTTTATCTTGTAATCACATAAAACCGACTAAAGAATAACAAATCAATGTATTAATTAATAAAGCAGTAAAAAAACATTTACAGTATTAAAAATTCGTATAAAAATATCCGTAATCTTATAAAAAAAACAAGTTAGAAATAGTATAAATGTACCTTCTACCTACATAAAAATTACGGAAAATTAAAAATAAAGGAAACTAGTATTACTGACAGGCAACAAATGCAGAATTACAATTTATATGAAATACAAATTACTGAGATCTGCTGGTGGGGGAGCATGACCTTTATAGACGAAGGAGGCGAAGAGGATTTGTGTGAACTGTGAACCCGCACTTTAGTGTGTAGTGAATGACTTCACCCGACTGCTGGATGGTCGTGAAGTTCACAGCTGGAATTGGCAAGTCCTGAAAAAGAGACATTGTAAGTTTGAAGCACGACTGCTGTGAACAATGAGATAAGGTGGGCAGACAGGTAAATTATCTACACCAGGGTAATTTTATTTTTAGTTTATCACAGGTAGGGAGGAAAAGTGAACTGGATAGCTAAAGAGGGATGAAAAATATTAATAGGTTAATTCAGTAAAATAAAGTTGTATCCACAGATGGTAGTGGAAGATAGGTTTGGTAGATAGCGCAGTAGATTCTTGAGAGAGAAAGTAGAAAATATAATAAGATCATCACTTAACTGTGCTGAAGTATACTGTACCTGAACACGGAATAAATGAGAGAAAATGCCAAAACGATATGTGTATATGGAAAGAGAAATTTGGTAGACGGAGAGTGAAACATAGGTAACTTACACCTACAATAATATAAAGAATATACATAGGCCTACGTAGAAAAATTAACAAATAATGGAACGTAGGAGTAAAGAGAGAGAGAGTCAATAATACTGCCGGGGGGGGNAAAAACCCGAATACCAAAAATGTTTATTTTTAACAGTGTTTTTTTAAATATATATTTTAGGATTTTGCAGTATATAACATGTCTGCAGTGGCATATTCCGAAATGATAAGTTCATTCTACCAGCTTTGTTATCCTGACATAACGTAGCATAATGGAGGGTGTATTTACTGCCTTCCCTATAGTTGGCGATTGTAGCTTTATTGCTTGTTCGCATCTGCAATAATTTGAGTTGGGCCTGTGTAACTGTGACATGCGTTGCAGGTCGTCCAGGTGCGGTAGTGAGGTGTAGGCGGGCGCATGCAGGAGACGACGGCACAGTTGCGGCGTGTTAGCCTGGCGTCTGAGATATGGAGTGAACGGGGCGGGCTGTCAGGGCAGGAGAGGGGCCCTGGGGTGCCGCAGATATGTGCCGCGCAGAGCCGAGGTATTTGTTTACAAGACGACCCTCGCACACGACCCTGCCTGCCTCCCCCGGTGTATTGGAGTGCCACGGGACGCCGAGCAGTGTGGGGCGAGGCGCAGTGGCGCCCGCTCACGCGGATCAATGAGCCGTCGTCGTGGGCGACACGTGGCGTCCATCGACGTGCATACCGTCGTCGCGACACACTACACGCCCGGTTCGCTCCCCAGGGCCGGGGGGACGCGAGTGGGAATTTGCATGGATGCCACGCCTGCGACGCTGGTACCCAGGGGAGGAGACTGGCCGGCGAAACACAACCACAACTGACCCTGCTCCTCTCCGGGGTCTCTTTCCTTCACCTCCCCGCCCGTGTTACTCAGCTGCTCGACGCTGGTGTCACCCGTATTGGGATGTACATACGCTTTTACCTATCCTGTATTTTAAAAACCTCGGTCATTGTGTTCCTTCTAAATACGCACACTAGGTGCGCAGAGAGGAAATTTTAAACCTTACGAAGGATATTCTTTAATCACTTAAAAACCTTTTTTGGTAATCAGTTCGATTATTTTTTCGCCACGCCACAAACATTTAATATTACTTATCTCCAGAAATTTTTTATTTGCGTGTATATTGTTGCGCGCCGACTCCCGCACTGGGCGCGGACGTCATGTTACATGATTATGCGTGGTCCTGACGCTGAGACGGGGAGGGGTTACCCTCCTCGATCCTCCCCTCTCTCCAGACAGACCCACTCAACACTCCGTCGCCCGGTGGCTGGAGTAATAAGTGACAGCCGACACCTGACTGGCGTCACAGACCCTCTTCCTCACCCCTCCCGGAGGAGTCGGAAGACTTGAGACGGTGAACAATAAACTGCTGGTAATTTCCGTCCTCGGCGCAACCCGACAAGTAGAGAAGATTCTGGACCAGAGCCGACGATACTATATATACCCCTCCCCCCTCCAGCAGCTCGAGAGCAGTCCTTCTTTGTGATAGACACCTGGCTGAAATTCGGTAATCAGGTAAATTCTGGTGCAACGTGGGGATCAGCGGAGAGGACAGACGACGGTGGAGGGTGCGAGACGATGACAGACGAGTGTTTGTGCGGCGTGGGCGGACGAGATGGCGTGGTACCTAACGAGTAGAGGGTTACTGTGCATGATGACGCTCGGAGCACTCTAGAACATTTTGGACTGGTAGAATGTGAACTAAATCACGATAGAACGGCATTTATGTTAAATACGGACTTTATTGTTAATATCAGAATTGTCAAACATTGTCATATAATTTGTAAAATAATTCAATATGTTTTGAAATACTGTTTATTCGGACTGATTTTTAGATAATTGATTACATTAATATCTTTGAGGTGATTGTGATTTGTATTGATGAAATTAATTAACTGTAAATAGCAAGTGACAGACATTTATTGTGAGTTATCAAGTCGAGAGTATTTTCTTTGTAGTGGTTTATAATGCATTTGGCCCCAGTGTTCTATTTTTCTCTCTTTCTGCGTTTCTTTTAGTGTTGCCAGTGTCGTATTTGCTCAGAATATTTTTCATTATCCAGTAAACACATCTATCGAGTAGGTCTCTTGTTTCCACTTATCGGCATTTAGCTGGTGCAAACTAAATTTTACTGATTGCTGCAACATTCACTATTTATTATTGGCTCGAACGATTTCGCAGAATTACATACGTAACGGGGAATTTGTAATCCTTTGTATTCTTCATGACATATAAATAAATTTATATTTATATATATTTATAATGTTTCATTAATATTGAAGGTACAGCCTGCAGGGGCATGTAGAATGAAATAATGACAAAAAGTTCTAATAAACATAAGTCCGGAAATCAATCGTTTCCTAGATATGACGTACGCACATGTGCAACCATTGCATTATCATAACAGCGGTGTGCACTCGTAGCAGCATTTGAAGCAGTTGTCATGGCTTCACACACATTTTGTCTGATGAAGGGATGGCCGACATCCATTTCATGTACGGACGTGCAAATGGCAACGCACGAAGCGTCCCATTACAAATGATGAGACGTCGTGAAATCTCGGCTGTCTGACTTAGGGAACGCTTCGTGGTACAATCGCGTTGCTTCCCGCGCGTTGTCATTAGCGTGTCCGTACATGACATGGGTGTCGGCCATCTCTTCATCAGACTGAAAAGTGTGTGGAGCCATGACAACTGCTTCAAATGCTGCTACGAGTGCACACCGCTGTTGACATTCAATGTGGCGAGGGCTGGTACCTGGTACATAAGGCATGAGCGATGTTGTGATAATGCAATGGTTGCACATGTGCGTATGTCATATCTCGGAAATGATTGGTTTGCGGACTTATATTTATTAGAACTTGTTTGCCATTATTTCATTATACATGCCCTGCAGGCTGTATCTATAAAATTGAAACACCCGGTGTGTGTTTATGTTTTAATGTTTGTGTGTGTGTGTGATCTGCAATATGGTTATGTGTAATATTTACACACAAGTCCACAAACGAAAATAAATTTTCATCACATTATTCTCTACGCTCATTGTAACGTTAGTTCCGGACAGAAAGGCAATGGCTTCCTATTTCGTCGGTTCTTTATGCACGTTTTGCGGAAAATGATAAAATCCTTGATGCATTTCGGTACATAAATTTTCCACGCATCGGCATAATTAATGTCCACCCGCATACTTGTTTCACTTCAGTGACACAGCTACAGTTGTTGATTTTAACATATTATTTTTTATTTCGTAAGTAAAGCGTGATTAATGAAATTTAATGTCAAATATGGCGTATATTTTGGTTATTTATGTGTGCTACCTTCACTGGAACAAAATAATCACTGAGGTGATATGCGATTAATTTTCGCGTCACTCGNTTGTTTCACTTCAGTGACACAGCTACAGTTGTTGATTTTAACATATTATTTTTTATTTCGTAAGTAAAGCGTGATTAATGAAATTTAATGTCAAATATGGCGTATATTTCGGTTATTTATGTGTGCTACCTTCACTGGAACAAAATAATCACTGAGGTGATATGCGATTAATTTTCGCGTCACTCGAGTTCAGTGCTCTCCGGAATTGTCTTGGCAGATGTTTCGCTGCCGTTTCCTTGCAGTCGTCATGTTATGTTCGCTGGGCGCATCTTCTGGAGTAGGAGATAAATTACAGAAAAAGTAACCATTATGTTTAAATTTTTTTAAATATTATTGTGCCGCCCACAATAGAGAAATTTCTCCGTCTGCACTACATTTTAGGTTGGATGTTTATTACTTAAACGTCACGAAAATTAGAATTCGCATTTAATTTTAGCGCGAGCTCGGATCTGCATAAAATATGAGGGACACGCAGTAATTTGTTGCCTTTTGTCCCTATAATGAAATGCAGTTTCGCATTTCTGATGGCAGCCTGAATGAAGTGCGTTATGTTGGTGGAAACGAGTAGAGTCAAGGTGAATTTATATACTGGTATATATACTCCACAGAAATAAAAAAAAATTTCATTGTATTTATTATTAAAATAACTTAGAGTAATAGGTTTATTCTATTCGCAGTATCTTCACACTTTTTTAATCAAACCTTTAAAAATTCACCTTATGTATGGCGTGTTTTGTTTGTTTCCTAAATGTGTCATGTATCACAAACGTTTTGTACTTCTGTTGACGTAAAAGTATAAATTTTTCTTCTATTTAACTTTTACTTACATTTTATAAATAAATTATAATACTTCGTAATATTTCGTTTATAATTGATACAAATCAAAACAGAGATAATAGGTGTGTTGGTAATGCCTAGCTATAAATAGTTCTCATGCAAAATATTATTAAACAGAGTGCGCACTAAGGCAGTGCGTTGTCGCTTTGGTGTAATTTTTTAGACTTATTTAAGCTTTTCTTGCTTGAGGAAGAGGAATATATTGAAAGTAGAACTTAAAGCAGGGCATCAGAATAGTTTGAAGTAATCATGAATGAACTATAGTGCGATTTCTCGTTAAGATTTCGGGGCGAATTCTATTTCAGAACAGTCGTACGATAGTTTACGTTTTTTGATTGTTTGAATTATGTTTGGCGGCTGTTAACTGTTCGCAGGCGAATCGCAAAGGTTCGGTACCGAAGTTACCGGACGCGAGTGTCTTTGTCATGTTCGAGATGGCTTCTCGTACAGACGACAGCCAGTGGCAAAATGAAACTTTCTGGTGCGTGTAGGTGTATGGATTTTAAGTCTACCGATTACTAAGTTCCTTGCGCGAAAAATATTGCTCAACTGCTTCGCCTATTGGGAGGTTTGATTTTGCGTGTGAGCCATAGAATGTTTTGATCTCCCAAGGTTGACGCTGGGTAGACGCAAGGTATCGGTATAACGTGCTGTCTGCAAGTACGGAACTTTGACCTGGTTAGTGGAAAGTCTGTAGCAGAGTCGAGTGCAAACAATGTCGGAAGGCTTCAAAATACTGTTTGCAAAATAAGCGGCATGTTGACATTGGCATTCCTAAGCCTTATGAAGTGTGTTCCATTCGCAGATAACCGCTGTGAGTATATAGTCATTAGTTCCACACAACCTTGCCGATTTCAGACACGCAGCAATGCTTGAAACTTTGAAAATGCAACCTTATTGCACCGAAGCTTGTGCAGCTATAAGTATTTCCTCGCTTTTAAAAGCTTTATTTCCACGCTTTTTACATCGATCATATTTAACTTACAGTTTAAAGTCTCAGTCCATAAAAAACTGGAAATGTGGCGTGAACAATGTGGGTGGTGGAACTGGAAAAACAGGTAGCAATTTATTAATAAATTTTTTTCTACAGCGGTGCCATATATAGTTTACATCGTTTAAGGTTGGTTATCAAATATGTACCTTGATCGTAGCTGCCGAAAGAGTGCTTATAAAACATGCCAAGTTTATATTCGTCGAACTACGTGTTGTAGATACTAAAAAATGCTATAGTCACACAAAAATAGGAGTAATATTACAAATTTCTAAGTTGTATTTTTAAGTCGGCGCTAGTTGCAAACTTTTAATTTTAGTACGCATTTTTTTGCAGAAGTTGTAGGACGGTACAAACGCGATAACAGGTTTATTGGTTAAGAATTATTTTTTTCCCTGCATTGATTTAGGCTCTTTTGAAAACAGTGCCTAGGATTAAATTGTTTATCCCTCTTCTTTCCACCCATCCAATTGAACATATCCCTAGGCAAGTTGGTTATAAATGATGCGACGTTTAAGTGAAATATATTCCACATACAGTTCTTTATACGCACAAAACATACAGCAACCAATAGAAACTATTTAAGTATTGATAAATTTAAATGTTACAATTTTAAAATTACGTCAAGATAGTGAACAAACAACTAGTTGTGAGTCTCTGCCAAAACTGAGAGCATGGCAGTGTGCCCATTGAAGTAGCCTATTTACAGTTAGGAGCGCGGAATTGTTTCGCAGGTTGGTTATGGAAATTTTGAGTTAAGGACGTTCAAGAAGTTAAAAATTATTTTCAACATTTTTAATTTCAACTTGCGAGATAAAATGTTCAGTCAAAATAGCCTTAGGTTAATACGTTGCCGCAGGCGAAGGAAGCGTTGGATTTCAATTAAATTGCTACATGGCATTCCTATGACTACAGTAAACAACACTTTATCTGACGCTAAACATTCTATTTAAATATATTTTCGAAATTTGTACGAATGATGATTTTAACATAAAATTAGTTATCATATTTACGTTATAGAAATACATGATGCACGTTGTTTTTCTAATTATTTGCCATTTTTATGAAATTATTGTTGATATGTCATGCAATTATAAAATTTACTGGAAACTTAGAAAAAAAATTGTTCTTGAACAATTTGAACGCACGTACATACTGTATGTAAGCGGGGACGAATGACTGGCGGCTGTGTGAAGCGTGCGAGTGGCTCAACTTTAGGGCGGGGGTCCTATTTGCGGCGTTGCCGGTAATGACGTCACGGGCGAACATCTGATTCTCTTCAGCAGCTCGCTGGAGCTCATCAGGGCCCGCCTGGTGCAAAGGGGTCACCCCGCCGCTGACATCAGCCATCTTCTGCCTGTCTGCAGTCAGGGCGCTTAGTAGGTATAATCTGTTCAGGGTTTCTTCACACTTTTTTTTCATTAAACCTTTGAAAAAACAACCCGTGGATGACATGTTTGGTTATTTCCTCAATATGGCTTGTATCACGGGTGTTTTATAATTGCGTTAACATAAAAGTACCTTAGTTTTACTTAAATTTAACTCTTGCTATTATTTTATTTATAAAACATAATATATTATTTATAACTAATACGAATAAAGACAGAGAGAAAATAGGTGTGTTGGTAATGCCTAGTATGAAATAGTTCTTGTGCAAAATATTATAAATTTGAGTGCTCACGAATGCGGTGCGTTGGCACTCTGTTGTGATTTTATAATCTTTCTTTGTATTAGACAGAGGAATATCGTGGAATTATAACTTAAGCAGGGCTTCAGAAAAGTTAAAGGTATAATCCATTCACCGTTACTTAACACTTTTCTGAAGCCTTCTAAAGTTCTACTTCCAGGATATTGCTCCGCCTCGTGCAAACTAAGCTAAACTAAGTCTAGAAAATAACACCAAAGGACAACGCACCGTGTTCGTGCGCACTCAGTTTTAATAATATATTGCATGAGAACTATTTCTTACTAGGCATTAATTAACAACACCTATGTTGTCGCGGTCTTGGTTCATATAAGTTATAAATGAAAGAAATGTAATTTACAGATAAACTATATGTAAAAGTTAAATTTAACCAAAAATAACGTAGATTTATGTTAACACAGGTATAAAACGCTTGTGATACACTGGAGAGCAAAAAAAAAAAAAAACTGGTATTGGCGTGCGTATGCAAATAACAGAGGCATGGAACCAATCAGAGTAACGCGATGCGGTCGGCAGCCCGCATATAAGACAAAAAACGTCTGGCAAAGTTGCTAGATCGGTTACTGCTGCTACAATAGCAGTTTATCAAGATTTAAGTCAGTTTGAAAGTGTTGTTATAGTCGGCGCACGAGAGATGGGACTTAGCATCTCCGTGGTAGCGATACAATTTGGATTTTCGCGTACGACCATTTCACGAGTGTACCGTGAATATCGGGAATCCGGTAAAACATCAAATCTTTGACATCGCTGCGGCCGGAAAAAGATCGTGAACGAACGGGACAAACGATGACTGACGAGAATCATTAAACGTGACAGACGTGCAACCCTTTCTCAAATTGGTGCAGATTTAAATGCTGTGGCATCAACAAGTGCCAGCGTGCGAACTATTCAATGGACCATCATTGATATGGGCTTTCGGAGCGGAAGGCCCACTCGTGTACCGTTGTTGAATGCACGACACAAAGCTTTACGCCTCGCATTGGACTGTTGATGACTGGAAACACGTTGCCTGGTCTGACGAGTCTCGTTTCCAGTTGTATCGTCGGATGAACGTGTACGGGTATGGAGACATCCTCATGAATCCATGGAACCTACTTGTCAACAGGGGACTGTTCAAGCTGGTGGAGGCTCTGTCATGGCATGGGGCGTGTGCAGTTGGCGTGAAATGGGACCCCTGATACGTCTAGATACGACTCTGAGACAGGTGACAGATGCGTAGCATCCTGTCCGATCACCTGCACTCATTCATGTCCATTGTGCATTCCGACGGACGTGGATAATTCCAGCAGGACAATGCGACACCTCACACGTCGATAGTTGCTACCAAGTGTCTCTAGGAACACTCTTCTGACTTTAGACACTTCCATTAGCCACCTAAATCACCAGAAATGAACATTATTGGCCATATCTGGGATGCCTTGTAACGTGCTGTTCAGAAGAGATCTCCACTGCCTCGCACTCCTACGGATTTGTGGACTGCCCTGCAGGATTCATGGTGTGAATTGCCTCTTGCATACCTTCAGACATGAGTCGAGTCCATGCCACGTCGTCTTGCAGCACTTCTGCGTGCTCGCGGGGGCCCTACACGATATTAGGCAGTTGTACCAGTTTTTTTTTACTCTTCAGTGTATATGGCATATTTAGGAAACAACCAGATACGTCACACATGGTGTTTTTTTTTCAAAGGTTTGATTAACGAAGTGTGAAGAAACCGTGAATAGTCTATACTGCATGTTGCGAAAGATTCATGCCGGCTNTACTCTTCAGTGTATATGGCATATTTAGGAAACAACCAGATACGTCACACATGGTGTTTTTTTTCAAAGGTTTGATTAACGAAGTGTGAAGAAACCGTGAATAGTCTATACTGCATGTTGCGAAAGATTCATNTTTTTTTTCAAAGGTTTGATTAACGAAGTGTGAAGAAACCGTGAATAGTCTATACTGCATGTTGCGAAAGATTCATGCCGGCTGGTGAGTAGGTTACCAGGGGCTGATTGGCAATTGTGTTTCAAATTTTTTCTGGCCAGTGACGCCATTTTGTCGGCGTGAGCAGTTAGAGTTCGCGGTATAAGTATCTGCTTCAACTATGTATTTTTCATTACTCTGTAACTGTGGTGCGCTTACCATGAGCTGCGGTGCCGCGTGCCTAGCGGATAGCTTCCAACCAGGGCGATCTGTGCTCAAGTCCCCGCGTGGTCACTATGTGGATTACATGGCGGACGTTGCCGTTGTCCGGCGGTTGTTTTATTGGGGTCTCCTTCCCCACCTCCTTGCGTTTCATCGTTGCTTAGTGGCCACTTTACAGAATTTTTTTAATAGGGAATGTGGTAGCTTTTGAGGTTCCCGGAGCGCAGGGTGTTCTCGGGGTACTGCCGTTTGTCCTGCCATATAATTCCTTTGCAACTCAATATTTACGTAATTCGACCCTCCACAGGAGAACATTTCTCTTTGTTGTCTCCGTGCGGCACTATGCTCGACGTAACACTATTGATTTCATCATCTTATACTAAAGTGTAATTTTTGTATGTGTGTAAAAAGAATGCTTTGGAAATTATTTGCCAAACATATGTTTGTAACCCTACAAATATATTAGAGCATATATCACAAAATGTTAGCGTGGAATGTGTAAAACTTAAGTTGAGTTATGACAAAAAAGTATTAGTAGACTCCAATTTTATTATAAACATTGAGCTACACAAACAATGTTGTATGTTTTGTAAAAAAGTGTGTTGTAATTACCTATACAGTATTTCAGCTGTAGAGTTACTAGAACAACTGTGGTCACTTATTTCAGAATTGTTTGTAACAAGTACAGAAATTGTTTACAGTAATTATACATCACTTCAACCTTTGAGCTTTTCCACATATCTCACTTGAACGACTCAGATTTTAAAAATTACCTTAAACCCGTCAACTTTAAATATGTAATATCGTTTATACACTATGTGCTGCAGAATAGGTAAAACTTTCTCAGAGCTGTGCGTGATCGGACACCTGTACACATACTCACTTGATTTTCTGTGGATGATGACATTGGATGTCGCTAGCACAGAGAACTTCAAAGCTAGCTGTTGCTTGCGCTCTGGACCAATACGAANGTACCAATAACAATCACTGTCAGAAGCTCTGTTTATAACTTACTATTAGATGACCAAATATTGAAGCACATCGTGCACGCCTAAAGTTTTTCTTTGTTTATTGACAGCATCTAGTAGTCCATTTTTAAATATATTCGTGCTGTTTCTCAGGCATATTGGACTTACTTTTTTCTACCGGGACATCATCATATAAGGAATTTTTTTTTTTAATTTTTGGTGACTGTATTTTTTAGGTCCGCATATATATTTTGTGAGAGTTTAACCGGTTCAGTTCCATATTCAGTTACAAGNTGGTGACTGTATTTTTTAGGTCCGCATATATATTTTGTGAGAGTTTAACCGGTTCAGTTCCATATTCAGTTACAAGCTCGTGTGTTACAATAGTTTGATTTGTTGTTGTGCACTGTACTTGTGTCGAGTGTTCTTCTCCCAGCCAATAAGCGCAGCACTGCGTGTTAGTCGATTTAAGCATTAACCATTCACAGATGAGAGGCGCAGAAACTGCATCAAATCAGGTTTTCTCACCAGGAAGACGCTCAAAACACAGGGCACTGAATTCTTGTTGTTTACAGTGCCAATCATAAATACCCTTCATTTGTTACATGTCCTCGAACTTGGACACGGGGCCTGAACGGGTTAAAGGAAATTATTTTTCTTTCAGTATTTTTGTTTGTTTTTGAAGGAATATAGTGATTCATGCGTTCTCCTTTTGTTGTTAATATATACTCATAGGGCACTCGGCATATTGTTCACTTGTTGCAAGAAAGAGTTTCGAACATGTTCAGCGCACGCCAAAATATCACACGATCGCAACACTTCAGCTCACACGTGAATGCTTCACCGAACGAGTTAAAGTGTACGTGCGGAATTACCGTATAACCAATATGCGCTAGAGTGCGTACGCCAGTTGCAGTAACTACTCTTCGTGTTCCAACATTGAACTTNTTACCGTATAACCAATATGCGCTAGAGTGCGTACGCCAGTTGCAGTAACTACTCTTCGTGTTCCAACATTGAACTTATTTTCTACCAGCAGCACTATCAAAAATAAAGAGGAAAGGATTTTATGTCACAACTCAATTTATGTAAGTACGTGCTTTGAGATGTTTGTACACTTCCTCTAACTTATNTGGAAAGGATTTTATGTCACAACTCAATTTATGTAAGTACGTGCTTTGAGATGTTTGTACACTTCCTCTAACTTATTTTTAATGCACAAAAAACATATTCATATTAGTCAAAAATAAGGGGCGTGGGTCTGTTGAAAATTCAAACATAAACGAACACGTTCATCACTGTTGACCGTGCGACTAAGACAGTTGTGCATGCAATGGGAGATTCAATGTTGGGCACATGGGCATAAGTCGAAAATTGCTCTACCTCATCTTCAGTTTTTGAACGTTACATTAGGTCCCAGTTCTTGTGACTTGAGTCCCTGGTTGGAACCAGCGACGTTAAGTGACAAAGTGTGACTTCAAACGTGCCGAACCTACATTAAATGTGTATGTGTGTATGTGTGTGTGTGAGGGAGGGGGGCAGGGGCATCGGGATGCCCTGGGCGACGTCACTCGTTAGCTGCGCAATTACACCGACTTACGGGGATGGCGTCTCTGATTGCCCCTCACGCCTGGAAGTGTCTCCAGGACCTAGGCGCCTGCAAATTGTCCCTCTATCCCGCCCGCACACGTCATCTCTTCTTCCCTCTTGTCTTCACCCATACCAACTCTACCTTAAATATATGGCAGAGGTAGTCTGCGCTTTATCAGAGCACATAGAGACGTGTGTTCAACTCTCATCTCTGAAGATAATGAGTTATTTCAGGAATAGTTGTTTGCTAGTTTCCAGTGTTCGGTGTAGACTACGTTGTCTCACGATTTTTTTCTGCTATTAACTGTCGTCTATGTATGTGTATGGAGAAGTTCCCGCAGTTTGCTGGTACATTGGCTATTCTACTTTCAATGAGAAATTTAGTTGAAATAATAACATTAATGCGTCATATTAAAATTATAGACTGTGATGCTGTAATACTGAAGATTTGTTATTCGTTTGCAAACTGTTCAGTTGTGTCAAATGTGAACCATTCAGTCGTGAAGGGAGCAAGACGTTGCAAAAAAATTACCACAGTTTCTGCACATAACCTGACTTCCATTGGTGGGTGTGGCGAACTGTGGCAAGGTATGCCGGTGCTTGCTCACTTCCGTACTCTCTCCGTGTACACGCAGCAGAAACGAGTAACCACAGAGTACTGAAGAGGACTATGTACTAAAATATTTTCTTTGAAATCAATGTTTGAGCGAATACACATTTCTCATTAAATAAATTTTCTGAGAATACGATTTTCTGCCAGAAAAGGTAAAAACGTGCTATCTAAGCCCGCACATATTTTTTACTTTTAACGTGTTAAGTGTGTCCAAAGGAAAAAAATTATGAAAATGGTAATAAATCACATTGTTAGAGCTTGTCTGCGCAGTTTACTTAAGTTGTGGGTGAATAGTACAACCATACGGGCGTAGTTTAATCTGTGGGCTTTCATCCCGTTTAATAAAGTCCCGCTGTTCCAGATTTAACTTGCACAGTAGAGCGCATCGCCGCGGCGGTAACACTGCACGCCTTGCGCGTAGGAGCGATGAGATGCGAGGCGCGCGTGTTATATCGCTCCTGAGCCCAGAACGTATAAAACGTCTCAAGGTGCATAGGAGCCTTATGAATATTAAAGTTAAACAGCCAGCTGGCTGACCAGCCAATAGGAAACCTTTCGCTGCATGCAGTAGCCAATGAGACGCAAGATCCGTTTTCAGAGCCTCGGGCCGCTTATCACAGAATGGATATGCCCACATCAAAGCAGCCGCCAAGTCATCTCGTGTCTGTGTGTTTATCTAATTTGTGTTTTGTCATCACTGACTAGCGAGCGACGAGGCACCCACTACACATGTACCGTGACGTCATCCTTAGAACTGCCTTTCACTGGCTGATGTATAGGCTAAGAAACCACCAGGTAGAATGCACAGCAGTAATAATGAACTATTTGTGTCCCACTATTTTTTTTTTTTAATTGTTTTAACGAGTTAATAGTTCTGGTGTAACCTACACCTAATTTAAGCAGTCGGTGAATTGAAATGCGGGTTTGTTACTCGCATTTTATTGCGCTGATTATTCGCAAAGGGTTTCAGTCCTAGCGTCCATAAATCTTGTAGCGTTCACGAAGGCACTGCCCGCATTGCCATGAACCGTAGCGTGCAGTACCAACAATAATAAATACAGGCCAACTTCCTCTGAAACCTGTCCACAGATATGGGCACAGGGAATGAATNGTGCAGTACCAACAATAATAAATACAGGCCAACTTCCTCTGAAACCTGTCCACAGATATGGGCACAGGGAATGAATAGGTTAGGATAAATGTACTCTTATTCGGCGGTCAGCGAAACTAGAGGACATTGAGCATTTTTCAAATCCCTGCGTATAATCTACTTTTCTCCCCATTGTTATATCCTTCCGCCGTATGTATAAAATAATAACACCTCTAAACTAGATCATTTTATTCATTCGCCGATTCAGCGTAACTATGAAATTCTTAGGAAAGACAGAATATTTATAATATTTCATTTCTTACTCTTGTGTGCCTAAAATAAATTTACCGTCCAATTAAACAAGGCACTTTCAACCAGACGTTAGATCAAGAACTAGATCTGCTGTTTAGTTGCTAATTTTATTGGGTGGTTGATAGTTAGTGTGTCCGTTAAAGTTTGTGCAGTTAAAAAGTTGACTTATAATACTAATATTTATATTTTTGTTATGCCATGGTGGTTTAGTAGTTAGGCCAACTTACGTGGCAACACGACGAGCCGGGTTCGATTCCCCGCCAGACTAACGTGCAGGTTCCCGCATGTGGGACACATGGCGGACTGGTGCTGCTCGGAGGGTTTTCTCAGTTTCTCCCATAATTATATTCCGTCGCATCAGTACCACTACACTGTCTGTTGCCGATTTATGTCCTTTCAATTTCAAAAGTACTTAGTCTGTGGCAGTGCTGATTTTCACACGTATTAAAGCGATGCATGATCAACTGAAAGAAGAAAAAGGGCGAGGTGTTCAGAATGGCTTAACGAACTGTACGCCAACCATAATAGAAGACTATAGGCATGTGTACAGGAAGGTAGCCGACACTTCCGTCTTAATTGTGTGTCCGGAACACAATTTCACACCCTCTGAAGGACTCCAAATTACTAACTATAATAAAAATATTACAGCGTAGAAATTACGTATTAATTATGTTTTGCAAAGATTGCCATCGAGAGACGCAGGATAGTCTACTTGAAAACGTGCGAACATAAACTAATGAGTGTATATATGTAATCAGAGTTTATATAGTCTATTCGCGGTGTCTTCGCATTCTTAGAATCAACCGTTTGAGAACTCGCCCCATGTATGACGTGTTTACTTGATTTCTAAATATATATTGTATTTCAAGCCTTTTGTAGCCTACTTCCGTTAATATAAAAGTATCTTATTTTTAGTTAAGCTGATCTTTTACTTATATTTAATGTATAAATTATATTTTATTTATAATTACTATGAATAAAACGGGGAATTATAGGCGTGTTGCTAATGTTAAGTAAGAAATAGTTCTGATGCAAAATATTAATAAACTGATTGCGCACAACCACGGCGCGTTGTCCCTTTGGTGTGAGTTTCTAGACGTAGATAAACTTTGCTTGCATGAGGTGGAGAAATGTCCTGTAAGTATAAGTTTAGCAGGGTTTCAGAAAAGTTGGAAGTAACCATGAATGGACTATAGTTAGTATGTGCATGTGAACTTTTAGTGTCGACAAAACAGCTTAACTTAGTAACGTGACATTTTTTTTTCATTGTTCAGTGTTGCAGTCATTATAATGTAGGTGATTTATTTGGAGTCAGTGGTTGTTTAACCTGTGTGGTACTGTGCATCGACTTCCTACAAAGATTACAACTTTCTCAGCAACATGCTTTGAATGTATATGAAAAGTAAATTTGACTACGTCTAATAACCTCGATATGCTGTAAACTATAAAAAGGGTTTTGAATGCCTGAAATCGTAGACAGTTACTCTGACTGTTAACTAGTATATACGAGTTAAGGGCAATTACTACACGAAGAGATTTGTAGAGGGAAAGAAGTTGTCTTGTATTTTTATGTTTTGAATGTTCATTATTATCATTTTGAATATGTCAACACACAGTGTATATTCTAGTAAGCTGGCAGAATTTAATATAAATGGGCAGCTTGCAGTAGTCTACTTTCTGGAATCAGTAAAAGTATTAATTTCTAAGCATGGCACCAGAGGTCATAGTTTCTTCAACTGCCAAAATATGTTCTATGCTCCAACGAGGTACAATAAAATGTATATCTAAAATTACGTAACTCTAACTAGCAATCACGTGTTTTACTTAAGAACGTTATGCAAACCGCAAACGAACCAGTGACTCAGTGTTGGATAACACGCGTTGTAGCTAATATTTTCTTCTCTTTTTTTTTCTAACCATATTTGGAGTCCTAAAACAGGCTGTGCCCATCAATTTTAGTGTTTCGAGGATAATATTTCTGAAGATGTCATGGCCATACATATATCTATCTTGGGTTTTGAAGTTATTATAAACTTACCAACCACGTTGTGAATTACTAGTTGAAGATTTTCTTTTATGAACTTTAATTTGCATCATTATACCCTTAGAAGGCGACAAGTAAATGTTTTTCTTGTAACTCGAAGGATTACATAAATTATAAAGTAATGAAACCACGACTCAAAGTAGTATTGATTGATAGTAAAATGGTGTACTTAAGAAGTGTGCGGCTCACTTTTGTTTTACGTATGAATGGAAGGTGCCGCGGTGGAGAAACAGCTGTGTATCACCGGTGTGCGCCGAAAACGCAGTCGGTCGCCGGACCACGAGGCGCGAGAAGGGAAGTTGCGCAGGAAATGAAAGTCGAGTCGGCAGGTTACTTTAACGCGTAACAGTTGCTAATGCTATTTGACGGGCTGATTGCCGCTGGAGCAGCTCAGGAAGCCGCCTCCAGATTGCCTCACCCGCCCCTCCACGTTCATCCCACACTCTCTTCGACGCCCCGCGCAGCCCGGAAATTATCGCGAGATGGAAATTTAAATGTGATCGTTTGGGAGCCGGCCTCACTCGTAGCTCGGAACTTTTGTTTTCCTATTGGCTCGGACTCTAAAACCCCTCCCCTCTACCCCTCCTACTGTCCTTCCTGTGGGGGATGTCCTCCTCCCATTTCTCCGTCCTTGTCCGCGCTTCCTTATGCTTTCCAATTCTATTTCGCGTCCCTTATCCAATTAGAAAGATTTACATTCCGACGTAAAACGGACGCGTCGGATTTGGTCTGGGAAAGGTGGAGGAGGGGAGGAAAGGGGTTGGTGCGAACGCCACAACCACCCCCAAACCCTTCCCTCGGCACGCTAAATACGAGCAATCCAATAACTGCCTCCCCGTCTCCCCCTTGCGACACTCCAGCAGGGAACCACCCCAGCGCTGCCACGCGTCGCCTCGCAGAAATAACGAGATTTTAATGCGCGCTGATGTTTTCTGCGGGGACGACGCTCATCTGTCGACCGGCGCCTCTTTCCTCCGTGGACAGCAGTTTGCCAACGGAAGTGTCCAACCCACATGGCCTGCACTCATACCTAGCTCACTGCTAACTGCTTTGGTATTTTACTGCACTTCCACCGGCCAATTTTAATGCGACTTCGACGTATTCAATCTTTGAAAAATAAAGTCTACTCTATACAAGTACGGATCACTCGAAACCCCACATGTAAATGAACGCCTACGCCACTGATTCTTCACGTGGCTTTGACACTTGTGGTAGCGATTCGTGAGGTAATGTAAATAAGACAAAGATAAGCCTCCCTAATCTCTGTAGTTCAGACTGTGGGCACGTACTTATTTAGAAATCCCGCAAACATTACCCGCACGTCCTGTAATTCGTATAAGTATAAATGCAAGTATCCTTGTGGAGGCGTATAAATGGGTAGGGCAGAAATGATATGACAGCGTTACAGGTCAGCTCTACGAATGTTTTCTAATCCCCCTCTCCTCTAATCATTCACGTGACTTTCGTTGTGATGTGGCTCTCGGATCAAATCCCGCATAAGCTTAGGGTATGGGTGCGTGTGTGTGCTTCTTAAGAATTTTAGGTAAACTTAAGTAGCTATGAAAACGGAATAAAACGGTGGCGTAAAATATCCGCATAAAAAAAATTCCTTTCACCGTTCGGCTAGAGGTCGTTGGAATTGAAAAGAGTTGCCGTGACCATTGAAAAAATTTCAAAAATAAATATTACCTTTTTGTTTTGTACCAACCTAGCGAGACGTATGAGTGAACCAACAGTAGATCTAGATGCGAAGTGTGTCGAGCTATGCGGGATGGATGGTAAATTAATCCTTGTGAGAGCAAGTAGTGATATATGTTTTAGTAATGCGTCTAAACTTCCCATTTGTTAACCGCTCGCTGTCTTTGTTGAGAACTGTCTCCTCGACAAATGTATGCGTGAGTGGTGTTCTGCACCTTCCAACTTGAGCGAAAATGTGGTCAGTAAGTAGAAGCTGTTTGCAATTTTAACTTTTTTTTTATTGTTAGGTTTTAGATTTACAATTTAGTACCCGTTTTCATACGTCCCCGTCTTGAACATGAAGGATACTTAGGGAGGTGGTGTGATCAGCATTGTATCATTTTCCACTGCTTTGGGAGACTTCCTTCTGGGTAATATGATTTGTGAGAGTACCTACACCTCGTGTACGAATGGTTATTGGTGATATCATGGACCATGCAGTACGTTGTTCAGCGGTGGTAAGAAACAAGCCTGGTGCAAGTACAACACACCCCAAAATATTACGTGAGCTACTTAATTTCCTCCTAAAGAGTATTTTTTTTACATAATAACTTAAATGGCGTTGTAATAATTTTAGGCAATAATAAGTAGGCCTACTCTGATATAGAATCTTTAAAAGTAGTATCGGGTCGCGCAGGAAACTTTTGTCTGTATTATTACGCCATAAAATGACGAGGCTATCGCCGAAAGCCTTGTAGTGGTTGCCTACGGGAAGACTGCGCGCGCAGCTCTGTGTGTTGTTTGTACATAGAAACTATGATGAGGCATGTGTCGAGCGAGTCTGGTTTGTACATAGAAACTATGATGAGGCATGTGTCGAGCGAGTCTGGTTTGTACATAGAAACTATGATGAGGCATGTGTCGAGCGAGTCTGGTTTGTACACTGGACGCACTTGCAACACACGCAATGGCTTGCATAAATACTCCACGAAAGAAAATGTCCTAATGGGCAATTAATATAATTTTTTTCAATTAACGGTTGTAATGAAAAGGAACAATTGATTCTTGTGTTTAGAATTTTATCGACACAAATTATGCTTCAGTATTTCTTGAATTTGGGTCTTTGGGAGCAATGCTAGAATCCTAATAGAAAATTTCCCACTGTTGTCGCTGAAATTTGAAATATGACTATTATGAAGAAATTGCAGACCTCGCAGGTGATACACGAGAAATATATAAAATGTTGGGGATGATGCAAGTCAGAGAAGTACGAGGGGAGGTAGAAACCAATAGCTATTGTAGTGTTGCTGTGTTTGATTGTGAAGACTGCGGGACGTGCCAAAACATTGGCATTCCGCCTCCTGACACAAGTAATAATTTCCTACTCATGATGAATCTTCTTAATTGCAGTATGTTATTTCGGGAGGAAGGAGGACTGCAACTTTTTATGTACAATTTGGCGCACCCCTTTGCCACGCCATGTACTCTAAACATTTTCTCGGGAATTGGCCTCATAATTTTATGCACTTATTAAAACAGCAGGAATGGTTAAATTTTTTCCTCGTCAGCCATGGTATTGTCAACTCATGGTTACTTCCAACTTCTCTAAAGCCATGGTTGTTCTACTTTCAGGGTATCCTTCCACCTCATGCAAACAAACCCTAGCAAAGTTTGGAAAATTACACCAAAGGGACTACGCACCGTATCTGTGCGCAGTAGTTTAATTATATTTTGTATGAAAAGTATTTCTTACTGTTCATTGCACCTATTATTTCACCGATTATTCATGTAAATTGTAGAAGAAATATAATTCATAGACAAAAAAATTTAGTTCAACCAAAAATAAGAGACAGAAGTATGACACGCTTATGATACATTGCATACTTAGGAAGCAACCAGACACTTCATACATGGGGTGATTTTCCTTAAGGTTCGAGGGGCCGCGGTGGTGTACTGGTTAGAATACTCACTCGCCTTCCACCAAGACGAACCAGGTTCGATTCCCGGCGGGACCGCCCCCGGATTTTTGCATGAGGTAATCGTGCTGGACGATGCCGCTGGTCGGCGGGTTTCCTCGGAAATCTCTCGTATGCCCCCCC
>NQII01000492.1:173157-208926 GCA_002778355.1 Clitarchus hookeri | reverse complement strand
TTTTTTTTTTATGGTTTGGCTGACATGGAGATGTAGCCAACACTTTTACTGTAACTTTCAACTTTATTGGACGAAAGACCGTGTTGTGCCAATCAACGAAGCTTCTAGACTTAATTAAAAGAGGCAAACAATTTTTATTAACCGTATACAGAGAATCCATACATTAAAAATATTTTTAGTAGATTTGCCTCTTTGATGCATCGAATAAAAAACATCGATGTATACTCGATGTTGAAGGATTAACAATACATCGGTTTGATTCGATGCATTGATACTATACATCGAGTGTTTTTAATACATCGATGTATATCGTCCACCCCTAAACCCAACCCAGGTATTGTATTGTAATTTTTAGGACACCCGTTTTAGTGATTAGTTTGTTTACCTTACCAAAAATCTTCGGATTGATATGTCATTAAATTTGTTAATAGCGAACGTAGCTAGGAAAAAAATCTGTATTCATTGTAGTATAGGTCCCACGTATTTGCCAGAGAATCAGGAGATTCGCAACGCCTACTAGTATCGCATTGGGGCCATACGCTTGACTTATCTGTCGATGAGATTCCGCTGCTGAAATGTTCCTTGCTGTCAAAAACCAAATCACTGACACTTCGGGCTGATAAATAGTTTAAAACATTTTGAACTGACACTGTAAACAGCACATTTAAACAATACCAATGCAAATGGCGTCGTTTGACGAGCAAGGCATGCCGGGAGTCTGTGCGCATGCGCGTTACAATATTCGCGCGACATTCGATTAGCTACGGCGATTCGGACCTTATATATACACACACATACACACACACACTTCGAGCTCGTGTTTGCGTTAAAATATATACACATGGTTGCTGGCGGGAGGGTTTGAATGAGCAGAGCAGCGGGTTAGGGAAGCGGCGAGGCGCACCTAGGAGTAAATAAGCCTTTCGCAGGAAGTTTTAATAATGGAGAAAGAAATATGGTTTCCTCGCGAGGCCGGCTGGCATTGCTAATATCCGCTTGCTTCCGCTCCCCGTTTTCCTGCAGCTATGCATTTTGTATGTGCCGGTGGCGCTGTACGTAGGAGGGAGGGCGGGGAAATGTGATTGTAGTGGCGCGGGCCGGCCTGTATCCCTGCCGCGTTGCCGCACACCCTCCGCACCGCAAACCGAGACGAATGGGAACTCTTCTTGCTTTCTGTACCTTGCATTTCTTATGACCCGCCCCAGCGGCTCGCCCAATATTTACGCCCGTGCACCCCTGCGCTCGTGTTTGCTTTATTGTCCGCGTGAAACGTTCGCACCGCCGCGAAACAGCTGACCCGGTTACTCGACGGCGGTGATGGATGGCAAAACGCCTGCCCAGGCCGCCAAATGGTGTGTAGAACTTCGGCAGGTAACGTTCAATTACAAAATTGCTCAACGTGCATCAGTGATTTCCGCTTATGTGTATAATTTAAGAAACGCTTCACGTGTTCTCCAATTATCTCCAAAGCCAATTTTTTTTCCCACGAGTAAAAATTGCCAAACCTGGTGTTTTCGCGGAAATTTATTAATATGAACATCCCGGTGCAGAAACTTAAAAAATGTTTAAACAAGTGCAGTGCCCTTTTACTTTTAATACAACTGCATAACATTATATGGTCACCTCTGAAAGTCTCGTTGAGGCGCTTTATCGACGGGAAGACGGCGCGTAAGTTAAGTGATTTGCGTCTAGAGGTTTCGATGATGAGACGTGATGCACATGCCTGAGTCCCCCGTAGCGCTTCCATGTTTTTAAGACTAGGGAGTGCGAAGCGCCTCCACCCAGGCGACATCCCTCAAGGATAGAAAGGTTAAACAGTCACATCTACCGCGAACTCCTGCTGCACAAGCCAGAAAAATGGCGTCACTGGTCATCAAGATATTGGCACGCCGTTCGCCAATGAGCGCCTGGTAGTTTATTCGCCAGCCTGAAGCCCGGCCAATAGGAAATCTTTAGCAGCATGCAGTGACCAAACATACACTAGTTTCGTTGCCAGAGTCGTACGCAGTCAATCAGAGAATGGGTACGCCCGCATCAGAGGAACCGCCACGCCGTTTCGTCCCTGTGTAACTATATCTACTCTTTGGCGACACAGTCATTGCTTCAATGTATGACAAGCACGTTACACGTGACGTCTTTGTCACATATCACAATAAAAAAATTTTTTTTGTATTTTGTACTACGCAATATCCATTAAATATGACGTAACTCGCTTGCATAATTGATGTAATTCACACAGAAAATAATTCCACTAGCTTTACATTTAGAAGAGTCCTTGAATTAAAAAATACTGAACCCAGTCTGGNACAGAAAATAATTCCACTAGCTTTACATTTAGAAGAGTCCTTGAATTAAAAAATACTGAACCCAGTCTGGCATCGTGTCCACGGCCGTGAACACGTTACACGTGCATGATACTTATGACCGGTGCTGTACACAGTCCAGTTTTCCATGTGGCTATTCTTATTTGTGGTATTTTCTACACCTCTTTGACATGAACGGTAAATTACTCTTATCATCCAGCATGCAGCACGTTGTTCACTGGTTGCAAGACACGTGCTGAGCACAAGTACTGCTCGTATCAGAAAGTTACTTGATTATAGTACCTGAACTCACAAGTTAATATGTAACCAAACGGTTTAATATAACAATTTTATTATTATTATTATTTTATCTGTGGCTATCCCTAAGATATTAATATATAACAAGAAACACTGGAAAAGCGTGAAAAATTTTAGAGTCAACATATTTTCGATGACACTTTAGCAATAGTTTATCATTTACATACGATTGGATGATCGCGTATTTGACTCGGCCTAGTTCTTCGCAGACCAGTTACAAACGTTCTGCTTTAGAGTATCAAAATACTCATTGACCCAATGAAATGGGATGGTAGCTTCACACATGCACGGTAGCCAATAACGAAAGAAATCTGTTGGAGATGTGTACAGTACGTTGATTCCTAGTAAACAGTAAACTTATCAAGCGGTAAGTAATCGTTTCTAAATATATCTTAACGGTAATTCGATTCCCGTTTCTTTTAAATGTGTGTTTCAAAATCGGCGGAGTTGTAATTTTTATCATAACATTATGCATTAACTTTGGGCACTATTTGTTTTATTTGCTAGAAGTGTCATCAAATGTAGACAGGCAGGTGGTCTACTCGTGACCACAACAGCCATGAACACGAGTAAAGCAGCAAATTGTCTACATAGCGAATAGAAACCCATCCTCCGCTCAGGGTATTTCCGAAAAATCATCGGCTGCATACGTAACGTGTTCGTATCTACTTCTACGATAGCGGAGTGATTGTTTTAGCCGCAGGCGGCTTCGTTACTATGATTCTGTACATTTCGGTAACTTCGTAACTGAACCTCCATGATTCGCGTGCAGACATTTGACACCTCGGCAAACATAGTTCAGCCAATCATAAAACATAAACAACTCTATAGTATTATAATTTCCTTTATTGTCTTGAAATATTTTCGAAAAATTCCGTTTCCCTACCCATCGTGTATTGTTCCACCGAACGTAACCATTAACATTGCATTTCATCACACGATTAGCATGACTTTCAAGTGACACAACGAAATGGTTAAAGAACATAAACATGTTACTTTTACGCCAGTTGTAATGCATATAGAAAACAAAAAATATCATCCTTAGTGATCAAACAGTCTTAAACATTACAAGTGATAAAAATATAAGTCNTGCATATAGAAAACAAAAAATATCATCCTTAGTGATCAAACAGTCTTAAACATTACAAGTGATAAAAATATAAGTCCTAGACCATTTTTTTTTTCATAATTCCATGCCAATGTCACTGTGGATACTTCAGGAAATCGTATGCGTGAACTCGTAAGTGTTGCAACATGGAGTTATTTACAAAGTTTGTTTTAAAAGTTGACGATTAATTACGACCCACTTATACCCAACTGCGGTCAGTGTGCCCCCGGATCGCCAGTGGAACAACAGCTAGTGATTTAGACAGCGCTCAACAACCGAGGGTGATGCAGTGTGGAGATGGAGTAGAAACTGAACACAGCCAGCGGTGTAGGAAATGGGAGCACTCCGAGAAAACGCGCCGCCTAAAAGCAACATCGCCAACGCTCTCCAGATGCACGGGTGTTGGCCGCCGGGAGTCGAACCCGGTACACCGTCGTGTATTTGAGCGATGGCTGTATAAAAGTGTACCCCATGTTCTTCGGGTACTTTGATACAATTTTTGCGGATGCTGTTCACGGTAAAGAGAGCGGTTTGGAAATCAACCTTAAAAAAAAAAAAAGCCAGCTAATTGCATATCTGCTACTGTACACGCTGTCATGCAGGCTNAAAAGCCAGCTAATTGCATATCTGCTACTGTACACGCTGTCATGCAGGCTTCTAGATAAGTTGGCAGCGAATTAAGTAAAATATTCCCGAGTCTTCATATTTCATAGCGAGTTAAATGTTTAGATTTATATAAAATCTAGTTTTTTTCTTTGTACCCATTAGAAAAAGAATTGGATTATCAGCGATCCATTTAGGTTCAAATTTTCAGTTGAATAACGCATTCGAATAAATGAATTAGGTCCATCACAATGTAAACTTTACGTATGGCGGAATGANCGGGTACTTTGATACAATTTTTGCGGATGCTGTTCACGGTAAAGAGAGCGGTTTGGAAATCAACCTTAAAAAAAAATAATTGCCAGCTAATTGCATATCTGCTACTGTACACGCTGTCATGCAGGCTTCTAGATAAGTTGGCAGCGAATTAAGTAAAATATTCCCGAGTCTTCATATTTCATAGCGAGTTTAATGTTTAGATTTATATAAAATCTAGTTTTTTTCTTTGTACCCATTAGAAAAAGAATTGGATTATCAGCGATCCATTTAGGTTCATATTTTCAGTTGAATAACGCATTCGAATAAATGAATTAGGTCCATCACAATGTAAACTTTACGTATGGCGGAATGATAGAAAAAAAAAGGAAAAATAGATCTTAATCATGGTTTTCAAAAGTCATCAATTATCCACGAACAGGTTGTGCAATAGTTTTTGTAGTTTTAAAAAATCACCGTGCCAGTTTTAGCCCATTTTGCGCTCCAAGAAAAATTATGTATGAATGAAACATTTAAAGCTGAATATTCTCAGTGGAGGATCGGCGCCCATTAATAAATTACACAATAGTCTATTCGCGGTTTCTTCACACTTTTTGAATCAAACCTTAAAAAACCACCCCATGTATGACGCGTTTTGTTATTTACTAAATATACCATGTATCACAAGTGTTTCAATCCTCTGTTAACATAGAAGTATCCTATTTTTCGTTAAATTAAAGTTTTACCTATATTTTATTCATAAATTATAATATTTCATTTATAATAAATATGAATAAAAACGGCGAGAAAACAAGTGTTAGTAGCGCCTAGTAAGAAATAGTTCTCATGCAAAATATTGTTACAACTGAGTGTCCGCGAATTTGGTGCGTAGTCCTTCGGTGTAATCTTTCAGACTTAGTTAAACTTAGTTTGCACTAGGCGAAGGAATATCCTGAAAGTAGAACTTAAGCAGGGCTCCAGAAAAGTATGAAGTAACCATGAATGGATTATATCCGCGAGCCGTTAAATAAAATCCATGCTACTAAACCTCTCTACGCTATTTGACAATTGAGTCGAAGGGTCTTCTTACATGAGACGAAGAGACACTGTAGCCGGTAAAAACTTCTAGTATCAAAAGGTGGCTTATACGTGAGCACGCCGTAACGTACAAAATACAAGACTTACTAGTGAACACGCCTTAATTCACTAAATACGAGCCTTCCTAGGGAATCAGAACATTTATACTTATCTTAAAATATGAGTCAGATGACACCTGCGCCACCACGGCAGTCCAGTTAGATCTGAGAGGAAATAAATAACTGTTCTAAATCTCTGTGAAGTTCTGATAATTTTTCCTATTATTGCCTTATTGAGACGGCCACTGTGCAAATAACAAAGCCATAAATGAAAACAGGAGATGGAACAAATTATGCCGGTAAATCGTTTGAATTGTAACAGGATAAGCCCGAGTGGTACAGGATGGAACAAACCCACGCAATAACCAAACAGTGCAGATTATAGGCCTACTGGTGCTAGCGGATACACTCTTATTTGGTTAAAATGCTGCTGGATATTTTTAATTTCAACGCGAAATCCCAACTGACGCAGATAATGACTGCTAATAAAAGCCACGCAAGCCAGAATATATATGCGCCGTCGGTGCAATGGAAATACCTAACTAGATTTTCTATACTTGTTAAAGGTTAACTGTTGATAATAATTTCTTATATGTAGTGAAAAAATATATAAAATTATATTTAATAGTCACGACAGACGGAATAAGTATAACATTAGCAAAATGTTAGCACTTTCAAGAATTTAAATATCTACGCCCAAACAGTGTAACACAACGTTCTCGGGGAAACATCTCTTAATTGTACATGACAGTATTGCAAGAATTTTTTTTTGGCTTGGAGTGAAGGAATTTGGGTGGGTTTTAACATCGAGATATTGAGAGCCGACGAGGCTGAAGTGAGGTGAGTATGGAACAGTGCCGAAATGCAAGGGCTGGGAAAACGGGAGATCCCCGAGAAAACCCGCCGGCCAGTGGCATAGGCTGGCATGATTCCCTCGTGCGAAAATCCGGGAGCAACCCCGTCTGGAAGCGAACCCGGTTCGCCTTGGTGGGAGGTGAGTAGCCTGACCACTATGCTGCCATGGCTTTTTTTTTTGTGTAGAATTGTTATCTTAAACACTTCAGTAAAAGAAAACAGAGTGTCATCCTTTCATCAGTAGGCATGCNGCGAACCCGGTTCGCCTTGGTGGGAGGTGAGTAGCCTGACCACTATGCTGCCGTGGCTTTTTTTTTGTGTAGAATTGTTATCTTAAACACTTCAGTAAAAGAAAACAGAGTGTCATCCTTCCATCAGTAGGCATATAAGTATGGTTCCTTAGCGGGCGGCAGTGAGGCGATCCGCCTCCCACCTCGGCGAACCGTGTTCAACACACGCCTTCATATTCGCACGAAGGTAAAGTTTAGGACGTTGCCGTTGGCCGACGTGTTTTTTCTGGGTACTTCCGGTACTCTCCTTTTCCTCCACCATTGCAGTCCGTCCAGATCCCTCTCTTACTGCTTTACTTGCCAAACTCTTACAAAATATCTCCGTGTTGTTGGGCCAATGCATGAACCTCATTTTTCACCTCATCGTCGGAGCTGAAGCGCCTTCCAGCCAAATGTTCTTTCAACTTAGGGAACAGGTGGTAGTCACTGGGTGCCAAGTTCGAACTATAGGGTGGGTGGGTGATGATGTTCCATTGAAACTCTTGCAGGAGAGCGACGGTTAGAGGGCGACGTGTGGGTGAGCATTGTCATGGAGAATGTTCACACCCTTGCTCAACATTCCTCTTCTCCGGTTCTGAATTGCCCGTCTGAGTTTTCTCAGTGTTTCACAGTACCTGTCAGTGTTTATTGTGGTCCCAGGAGGCATAAAAACGACCAGCAATGCCACCTTCCGATCCCAAAACACAGTTGTCCTGACTTTACCGGCAGACTGTGTTTGTTTGAATTTTCGCGGCTTGGGCGAAGAAGGATGCCGCCACTCGCGTGATTGTTGTTTGGTCTCAGGTGTAAAGTGGAACGCCCAGGTTTCGTCACCCGTGACAATCAAGTTCAAAAAGTTGTCCTTTTCGTCTGCATAGCGGCGAAGAAATTCGCGGGAAGAATCAACACGTTGCCGCTTGTGGTCCTCCGTCAGCATTCGTGGTACCCATCTTGCGCACACCTTCCGATATTGCAACTTTTCCGTTAAAATCCTGTGAATGGTGCTTCGGGAAACCGCAGGAACCAAAATGGAGAGATCATCCAGAGTGATCCGCCCGATCTTCACGCATGGTTTTCTCAACCATCGCGACTGTCTCGTCGGAAATTGACGGTCTCCCGCTCCTTTATTCGTCGTGAATTTCAGTAAGACCGGCTGTAAACTCTCTACACCACTTGCAAACGTTTTTGACATCCATGTACGACTCGCCTAAACTTCCTTCAATTGGCGATGAATTTCAATCGGTTCTGCGCCTTTTGCGTTCAAAAACCTAATAACTGCGCGAACTTTGCACTTGGCGGTAACGTCCAACGGTAACTCCATTCTCAACGGCTGCCAAACCAAGACTGAGCATCCCAGCGAGGTGCGCGCATGCTCATTTGAGAGGGCGGGAAGTACACATTACAACAATGTGGCCAATAGCCACGCGAACTGTTCTTTGTACGAGTATGAAAAAATAGGAGACCTATGCTCAACCTTTACAATGATGTAAAATAGTTAAGACAATTAACGTTATTTATGACAAAATAGGAGACCTTATTTTTGGGATTACCCTCGTATGTGGATATACACATTTTCTGATTGACATGCGCATTTCTACGACGTGTTTCCATTACTAGCAGGTATTTGTGTGAGAAGCTAGTCCCTCGTTCGACTCATCCAATGCGATTTCGGTTAGTTTNGTACACATTACAACAATGTGGCCAATAGCCACGCGAACTGTTCTTTGTACGAGTATGAAAAAATAGGAGACCTATGTTCAACCTTTACAATGATGTAAAATAATTAAGACAATTAACGTTATTTATGACAAAATAGGAGACCTTATTTTTGGGATTACCCTCGTATGTGGATATACACATTTTCTGATTGACATGCGCATTTCTACGACGTGTTTTTTCCATTACTAGCAGGTATTTGTGTGAGAAGCTAGTCCCTCGTTCGACTCATCCAATGCGATTTCGGTTAGTGTGATGCTTTCTATCAGAGATTCGTCTGCATACTGCTACGCTGCGTGAGAAATGCGTTACCCAATCATTAACATACATAAAAAGCTGCAAAGCATTGTCACAGTCTATATATGTGTGATCTGTAACAGCGGAGTCCTTTTTTCTGTCTATGATTAGTGATATTTCGCATATATTATCAAAATCTAAAACGAGCAACTTTTTTTCTCACCGAGCTTGTTTTGTCACAATATCGTTTGTGTACATCAAGCTGTTTTCCTGTGGTTTTTGGCCGCGCGTATTTCTGTAAAAACATTTTGGTATTTGGCTGTGCTTTAAGGTTACTGCGATAAGCCTTTGATTTACTGGCAGGCACAAAAGAGAATAGTTAAAATTCATAAAATAACGAACTGCTATTGAAATATTTGCTTGAAAATCAGATAACTCTACCCAATCGTGTATAATAACAATAAACTGTAGCAGATTTAGTCTGCAAGTAATTCAATTACAGCGAGTGCAGNGTTTCCATTACTAGCAGGTATTTGTGTGAGAAGCTAGTCCCTCGTTCGACTCATCCAATGCGATTTCGGTTAGTTTGATGCTTTCTATCAGAGATTCGTCTGCATACTGCTACGCTGCGTGAGAAATGCGTTACCCAATCATTAACATACATAAAAAGCTGCAAAGCATTGTCACAGTCTATATATGTGTGATCTGTAACAGCGGAGTCCTTTTTTCTGTCTATGATTAGTGATATTTCGCATATATTATCAAAATCTAAAACGAGCAACTTTTTTTCTCACCGAGCTTGTTTTGTCACAATATCGTTTGTGTACATCANATATTATCAAAATCTAAAACGAGCAACTTTTTTTCTCACCGAGCTTGTTTTGTCACAATATCGTTTGTGTACATCAGCTGTTTTCCTGTGGTTTTTGGCCGCGCGTATTTCTGTAAAAACATTTTGGTATTTGGCTGTGCTTTAAGGTTACTGCGATAAGCCTTTGATTTACTGGCAGGCACAAAAGAGAATAGTTAAAAATCATAAAATAACGAACTGCTATTGAAATATTTGCTTGAAAATCAGATAAATCTACCCAATCGTGTATAATAACAATAAACTGTAGCAGATTTAGTCTGCAAGTAATTCAATTACAGCGAGTGCAGNATCTACCCAATCGTGTATAATAACAATAAACTGTAGCAGATTTAGTCTGCAAGTAATTCAATTACAGCGAGTGCAGATGGAAACTTGCAAAGGTCGTGGCTTGCTGTATTTTAACCGACTGGCATGAACTTGTGGGGTCTCAGATTTAACTAGCAAGTTGCCTTAATTTCCGACTCCGCAGTTCCTCGTAACTTGTAGGCTACACTACACAGTCTGTATAGTCTGTTGCTAGTTGTTCATAAGCTGCTTTTCCACCAAGCAACAAGTTTTACCCCAGACCAGGTATTACGGGTGACACTCGTGTTAGGGCGAGTCTAATAAATTGCGATTTGATTGAAAAAGAAACTTAAACATACACATGTTTGAAGTATAACTTACTTTCAAACGAATTCGTGTAAATTACTAGTCCCTCTTATTTCGTGTAAGATTGTGATGAAAGGGACAGTTGTTTTTTTTTTTTTTTTACGAAAAGGTTTTATGGCTAAATGCAATTACATAATTGTATAATTTAAAAACTTTATGTATTTTGGTTGTCTTCCCGCGAATCATAGACATTTATTATTGCAGAAACCGTTATACGAGTGGTGTAATTAGGTAATAAAAACATAAGCAACGTACAGTTTTATGTTTGTACGCGGGATGTTGAAGCCTAGCTTGTCACGTAAAACACGTGTCCCTACCGATAAGCGCGTGCGCGTGAAATTAAATAAATATCTCTATTATCAGAACTTTACCACGACAATGGGGAAGCCGTCCTCAGGCGTAAGGGGAATGATCAAAAGACGGCAACACTGTCAGTGCGACCAGGTTTGGCAACTGTTGGAAAAGTGTCCCTCCGCACTCGCTGGCCCATAATTCCTTTCATTTGGCAACAACGGCAGGAATATGGCTAGCCGTATCGAACCACGCCCCTCGGCCTCTCGATCGTGTCCGGCGATCTGTCATGGCGCAAGTCACTTCACAAAAGCGCGGCCCCTCTCCCCTTGTCCACCCCTCCTACCAGCATAATCATCCCGCGAGAGGGTGTTTCCATGGAGGTATTGTTGTTCGGCGGTGATTCATGGCCGATGGGAACGCCAGCCGACCTGTCACTGGATCGCTCTACACGTTCGTGGCTGTGCTTATCGACAAGTTTCAGCTTTACCGCTTCAACTTGGCAAATTTGAATTGCCGCCGGATGCATTACCTAATATTTTAAGGAATTAATGATAATATGATCGAAAAGGTAAAGATTTTCCAATAAATTATCTCACAATTGTATCCCAGACACACATCGGCAACATTTTATTTGCCGTGCTCTGGAACCCGAAAATTTTTCGTAGGCGTACTCATTTGAAGAAAAGCTAACCCATAAACGCGAAGAAGCGTGTAGGTTTCAGTTCATTTCAAGTTTATTTTACAGAACTTATCCTTGACGACTTCGAATCTACAAGAAAAGAGCCTGTGAAAAATAGCTGAAGCTCGATAGTACATAGGACTGTGAAGTTACGGCTGCAGGTAAGCAAGCTCGTGGAATTCCCACGATCCTAGTTACGCGCCTGCCTATTTTCTCTGAGGAACAATTTACTCATTTGATGTGGCCAGCAGTTGACATCAATGACTCATATGCAGACAGCTAGGGCGTCTCTGGAAATCTTGTCATCCAGTCGTAAACGTAATCAAAGCCGCAGTGATTCATAACTTATCTTGACATGAAATCTTTTCGTGAAATATCTCTGGCCTTAATAATGGAATGATGATTTTTTTATCAACACAGCACAGTGTTTTGTCCCTTCATTAATAACTTATTATCTTGTATTTAAGTTGTGCACTTCTTAAATTTTCGAGTAATGGAAGCAAAAGTTAAATGCCAAAAAATTTTCCCGTGTTATTTTATTACTTGGAATTGAAATATTTAGATTACGTGTAACGAGCCGTGGCCTTACACTCAGCCACTGTACTAAAGGTCTAAACCTGTATATAAATTATTGTCTAAATTGATTTGTTAAAGCCCTCTTCATAAAAGCAATAAGTGGTAGAGTGCGCATTCGTTTTTTATTCCTCCCGAATGTGTGTATCCTTATGCCATAAGTGAAAATTATTAACACTAACATGGATCTAATATAAGTATCCAAATACCGATAGAGTGGCAATGTGAAATTGTTAGACACGCTAATACAATTACTCCAGAGTTTATTCTGAGGCGAATATTTATTTCTAATTCTTTTTAGCTCGTTAACGGTAGATTAAGGCACATTTTTTTACTAACCGTTGAGAAAATATCCCATCATGTATTGGGGTTTATTTGATCGTTACCGCTGACTGGCGTATCTACGGTAATGTTGATAGAAAATAACAATAAGTAGTTCGGCGACTTGCGTTTTTTTTATTACGATGGCCAATAAGGTTGATTATTATTTTAAATAAATAAATATTCCACTCAGAATAAGCTCTGGAATAACTGTATTTGCGTGTGTAACAATTTCACATTGCCACTCGATCGGTATTTGGATACTTATATTAGATCCATGTTAGTGTTAATAATTTTCACTTATGGCATAAAGATACACACACATTCGGGAGGAATAAAAAACGAATCGAGCCGTAGACTAAAGATTAGACATGGTTATTTTCGTATTCTAAGTATCTCCTGAACATGTCGTCCGAATGACGATTGAATTCACTTGATCAGACAAGAGACGTAGACTTTTGTTAACTTGTAGTTTTCGGAAATACTCCTTTTATTACGGCAAACACATAGCGCAAACTGAGTACATGTTTCGACAGTTGTAAAGACAATTAAAATAGTTTCGGGTATACCTGGAAGCTATTTACTCCGCAACTGGCATGCGCACTCTGCCACTTATAACCTTTTATGAACAGGGCTTTTACAAGTGTTTAAAAAATCGTGGCTCGACAATATTTACTTTTTGTTTCGCCTACAGTACATTCGACACTGGCTCCCAATTTTCCTGTGCAACTGTAGAAATCAAATGTTAAAACTGTAATGTGGATTTCTGTTGACGTTTTTTTTAATTTTTTTTTTTAACAAATTCATATTTTTACAAAAAAAAAATTTCGCGTAACTTTAATCTGTCCTGTTTGTATTAAATCTCGTACAGGGGAAGATTTATGACATTTCAAAACACGTATTTATATAGACAATGAGCTAACCTTAGTCAAAACCATCTAGTTTTGCCTGTTGTAGCGGTTTTTTTTTATTAGTTGTTACTAGTAAGTGGCTTGCGTAATATAATTAAAAATACGTAATACCTATACATGCATCCGTCACGTTGTCGGCTTTTCTTTTACAACCAGCTACGCTACAGAGAACGACGAGCAGCTTTCAAGGAATTGTTTGAAATATACAGACGCGGTGCATTTTACAGTCAGGGTCAAGAAAATCCCGCGATTTTATTTTCCTGTAAGCGAGACTCGCCAGTCGCCAGTATACTAGAAACTCGGCTATTAATGTTGATTGGCTGTTGCTCCATTTTGTAACAATTTTTGCCTCGGACAAAGTAGCACAGAATTCCGTCCTTATTTTCTTGCAAGTTTGCTTTTGGCTCAGGGTCGGTCAGGGCGTATCTGATAAAATTGTAATTCAGTTGTAGAAGCGATTCAAATGTATATGCGCTTGAACTCACGTGCAGTGAAATTAATTCGCTAAGTTTTCCTGTCTCTGGTTATTATGTTCTTAGGATGGAGTCGAAGGAAGCGACGATTTTGTTCAAATATTTATTGCATTAAGTGTTTATAAAGTTTGATTTCTCTAACTTCCTTGGGCCTTCTTCATTATCCAATGTTTTTACAATATTTCACAAAAAATATTACTTTTCTTGATGCAAAACTGCATTGCTGGGCTTCATTTATAATGGAAATAAATGTACGAATAGGCATTCTTTATTTTTAAAGCGCGTATATGAATAAATTTCTTATTTTTCTTAGGGCATGCGCAAAACTTGTAACGAAAAATCAGGCGGTAATGATAATTGCACTATGTAATTTTTAGTTGGCGAGGCGTTCGTTTTCATTCTCACAAACGTTTTCTGCGTGTTGTAGGTCAGCAAACCTTTTGATGATAGATAAACTTGCAGATTTTCTCTATGTAAGTACATATCTGCAGTGCTGTAGTCGAGAGTACACGCGGATATACGCAGTATACTCTCTGCTTAACCTCACACATTGCAGCGTGCCTATGATTTGTTTTTTGCGTACAGCTTCTATTTTGGTTTCGTTATTTATTTGTTTTTATTACATAGCTTTGGCTAATTTATAAAAATTAGATATTACATAACATTATTAAATATTAACATATCGATCCGTTTGTGATTCATTCTAAAACTTTCAATCGCTGTAATATAAATCGGGTTTATAACAATGACTTTTGTAAACTAAGACGTCTTTATAATACTTTCCTTAAGACTACGTACAAACAACACGCTATTCGTCGACAAGAATAGGAAGTCGTTGGGTGAAAATTGATATTCGTGTCCTTACTTGATAGCATATACACCTCGCGGAAATGTTGGGACTGCAGCACTGCAACTATATGGTTTGTAAAGAATTGACATTGGATCCTTCTCCCGCCAGCGTACTGTTATAGTGTGTCCGGCCTTTATCACTGAGTCTACAAGGCCTTACAAACTATTTGTGACGTCACTGGCGATATGCAATACAATCGCTACGAGACATTGTGTTGGAATATGTAACAATACGGTGACTAAAATGAACAGTACAGAATAATACGACATTTTCGCTGCTTTCAATCTGTTGCCATCTGTAAACTAGTTAAAAACAATGTTCAGAAATATTACGTAAGGTTAATGAAATATTCTCTAAATGTTTAAACTAGATGTAGGCCGTTTCTTAATTTTTGTTGTCTTTACTCTGTTGCCATTTGTAAGCAAGTTAAGTTAAAAACCNAAGGCCTTACAAACTATTTGTGACGTCACTGGCGATATGCAATACAATCGCTACGAGACATTGTGTTGGAATATGTAGCAATACGGTGACTAAAATGAACAGTACAGAATAATACGACATTTTCGCTGCTTTCAATCTGTTGCCATCTGTAAACTAGTTAAAAACAATGTTCAGAAATATTACGTAAGGTTAATGAAATATTCTCTAAATGTTTAAACTAGATGTAGGCCGTTTCTTAATTTTTGTTGTCTTTACTCTGTTGCCATTTGTAAGCAAGTTAAGTTAAAAACAATGTTCAGACATATAAGTAATGATACATTCGCTATATGTATTAAATAATCCACTTCTTTATTTTTGTTTATTTAGCCATGATGTGCAATAATGTTTAACCGGCGGGGAAGGTATTGCAAATATAACGTCTAAGGGATGAATCTCGCTTTGTATTGTATTTCTTAAAACAACTATGTTTTTATAAATAATATGTAAAAACTTAGCAAAGAAAAAGTTCAAATACTTCAAATAAATTTCTTTAATATCACTGAAATGGGGTTTATTTAAACACAAATTACTGCAAAAATCTCTTATATGTGGAGTTATTAAACAATATAAGCTTCGATATAGGGAAAAAAAAAAAAGCTATTCTTTGCAATTTCTCATGCTCAAACACGCACTGCAGTAATAATAATGTTACTTGACTATTACTTTTTGTACTTAAAGTCAATGAAGTTGGTAAGGCAAACGTTTACTTCATGTTAAAACTTTGTGGACACGAAGTTCTTTCGCGAATTAGCGTTCACCCAAACATTTACTTTTTCGTAATTGTCAAGAAACTTAATGATCTGCACTGTTTAGAACATCAGAGAAATTTCCAAGACACCGAGTAACACACAACTTAAACACCGTGGTGTATTATTACACAGACGCCACAGTCATCATTAAAAACGACCCGCCATACATGCCTAAACTAAGCAAGTTGCCGGCGATATTTACCACTTAAATTTGCCATATATAGCCCGTTCACTGCTACTTCCTACTTTTCTGAAGCCCTGCTAAGTTCTACTTTCAGGATATTACTCCGCCTCATGCAAAAAAAGCTTAAAAAAGTATAGGGAGGGGTCGCGGTGGTGTAGTGGTTAGACTACCCACCTCCTACTTAGGCGAACCGGGTTTGATTCCCGACGGGGTCGCTCCCGGATTTTCGCATGTGGGAACCTTGCCAAACGATGCCGCTGGTCGCCGGGTTTTCTGGGGGACTCCCGTTTCCCCGCTCCTGCATTCCGGCGCTCCGTACTTACCTCTTTCACCCTCATCAGCTCTCAAGACCTTGATGTTGGGAGCCGCCCAAATATCTTCACATATTCACAAGTATAGGGAATTACATCACAGGGACAACTCACAGCATTCGTACGCACTCAGTTTAGTAATATTTCCCATAAGAACTATTTCTTATTTGGCATTACGAAAATACCTATTTTCTCTGAGTTTTTTATGCGTTTTTATAAAAAATGAAATATAAGTGAAAATTTAATTTAGCCAAAAATAACGTAGTTTTATGTTACCGCAGTTATACAACGCTTTAACCTATTCAGACCGAGCGTACACAATTGTGGANAAAAATAACGTAGTTTTATGTTACCGCAGTTATACAACGCTTTAACCTATTCAGACCGAGCGTACACAATTGTGGATATTACGCACGTGGTAATTTTAGGTTTGTACTGCACACTGCGAAACTCAATGACCAATAATCTTACCTGTAGGTAAATGATTCGCAAACCGTTTTACCGGTGTAGGTCATAATTGGTTCATATATCTGTAGTCTAATATACAGTCTACAGCTCACTGGCTGTGACAACGAAACAAGTGTTGTGTCGACTTAAGTACAACACACTCCATAAAAATTTTGTTTGCAGCACTTGAAAACGTATATTAAAGTGGGTCTGAAAAGGTTAGGAAACAATCAAACACGTCAATAATGGAGTGATTTTTCAAAGGTTTAATTCAAAAAGTGTTAAGAAACCGCGGATCGACTATAGTCGTGACGTGACGAGGTCGACTAGAAGAGGATGGGAGGGAGGNCAAAAAGTGTTAAGAAACCGCGGATCGACTATAGTCGTGACGTGACGAGGTCGACTAGAAGAGGATGGGAGGGAGGTCTTGAAGTCTCGATGGTAACGGCTCGACGCGGGAAATCATCTAGAAATATTTTTATTGACTGCCAGTCCGGGTTACTGACGGGTCGTGTCCAAGTGTCACGGAGTGTTATCTTCAAGTGCCTCGGAGTGTTATCTTCAAGTGCCTCGCACGTCTCGTGAGCCAGGCTGTGACGTAAGTCTGCGCTCTCGTGTCAACGTAATTGACAGGCGGCGCAAACAAGCTACGTCGAACAAAGTTTGGTCTCCCGCCATTGTCGCGTCTTTTCTCGACCCGCCGCTGTTTACTTTGTCCTGCGTTGCGCACACAACTATTTCAGTGTATTTCATATATTTCACTTGATGTATTGACAAAAAGCACCCGTTCAGTTACACGTCAAGACAGTTCCTTTACTGCGTACGGAATTAGGAGGGTTCGTACCGTTTGCATATAGGTTATTCACGTTAAAGTGAGCTCTTCTGAAAGCTCTCTCATTTGGAATAACAGTCAATAAACATATTTTATTTTAACAGGTATTAACTTTCGAGTGTGGTGGAATATACACACTGTGTTTATTACTAACATTGCAATATTTATTTTAAGAAGTTGGTTAAAGTATAAAAATGTCTGAAAGAAAAAAGTAACTATTGCATCAGAAGTGTTCACTTTACCGTGAACAGGCTATACAGACTAGTGATGTGACGAGTCAGTAGACTCGATGTCAGAAGAGATTCTCGAAGGTACTGGATTGACTCGCGTAGTAACCGCAGAGTACTCGAGTCTGCAGGTAGCCAGCCAGGACACTTCAGTAGTGATTTTTATTGTACACTGAAGAGCCAAAAAAACTGGTACACCAACCTAATCTCGCGTAGGGCCCCCGCGAGCACGCAGAAGTGCCGCAAGGCGACGTGGCATGATCTCGACTAATGTCTGAAGGTATGCAGGAGGCATTGAAATCTGCGCCAATTTGAGAAAGGGTTGCACGTCTGTCACGTTTAATGATTCTCGTCAGTCGTCGTTTGACCATTCGTTCACGATCTTTTTCCGGCCTCAGCGATGTCGAAAATTTGATGTTTTACCGGATTCCCGATATTCACGGTACACTCGTGAAATGGTCGTACGCGAAAATCCAAATTTTATCGCTACCTCGGAGATGCTATGTCCCATCTCTCGTGCGCCGACTATAACACCACGTTCAAACTCACTTAAATCTTGATAACCTGCCATTGTAGCAGCAGTAACTGATCTAGCAACTTTGCCAGACGCTTGTTGTCTTATATAGGCGCTGCCGACCGCATCGCGTTACTCTGATTGGTTCCATACGTCTGTTATTTGCATACGCACGCCTGTACCAGTTTTTTGTGGCTCTTCAGTGTATTATGACTTGTAAAACATTGAACAAATATTATGTTATGCGAAAGTTACGTTTACATAATTATGTAATATTGTACTTATTTTTTGTGATCTTAAAGTTTAAAACTTTCTTTCAACATTAAAAGGCTTTGTATTGTTTATTATATCAAGGGAAACACAGAAAGGGAGCTGTATCGTTGTGTTTAAAACAATGTGCATGTGGTATTATTGTGTTTGATGGTAAATTGAAGTGAAAAATGTATCAGTAAAAAACAAGCAGAACAGAGTTGTGGCAATTAAAACTTCCGGATTTGTAAGTTAAGTACTAGATTACTTGAACTAGACTTCGAACTCGTTTATTTTATTAAAGTGCTCGAGTGTACTCGATTCTTAAACATCAACTCTTCGCATCGCTACTAATAATGTTTATTCTACATGGGTTGGGAACCTCGATACTTTTAGTTTGGCAACNAATTGAAATATTCAAAAATCGAATACAAAATAACTACTGAACTAAGTAAAATCTTTCTGTTCTATTATTCACGTAGCTTAAAATGTTAATCAAAGTGACCTCTTTGGAACTGTGCGCTCCTAGAGGCGGAAATTTTCGCTATGCCAAACTCCCCCATAAGAAAACTCGTTTTGTTCCTAACCTGCGTAGAATTAACCTTACTACTACAGACCTAGCGAGTGAGCGCTGAATCAGTGAGACACGCTTTGAGTTGCAGGTCAAGGGCACGATGGGAGGGGATGGACGAGTTGAACAGTGTTGTCTGTTTCACAACATAACGTACTCCTACCACTGACAAACCAAGAAGAATTGTAACCAGTTTTCTCGTAATTCACGCCATTTCATTGTTTCCGCGCTGGTATGTCATTTGCCATGTGTGGTTTCGATATTCGTTTAACTCTTATTACTGACAACAGTCTTGAGTTCGCATATATTCCGCTTGTACATGTTCCGTCTGAACTGTCTGCACGGCCAGGCTGCTGCGCTGATAAGAAAGGGCTCTGGTTGGGCGAGGTCGGAAAGAGGGGGAGTTATTTTTACATATTTCCCGGGGTTTCTTTTGAGTTTGTCCAGCAGTACTGTTGAGAGCCGTCTATCACCCCGTCCCTTCCCCCTTCTCATTGTCAAACTGCCTACGAATACCGGTGACTCACATGTGCGTGATTGGCAACTCACAGTGGCGGCGATTAAAATATTCGAGAATGTTTGGGTTCGTCTCCCCTTCATGAGCGATTTCTCGATGCTGCATTAAAGGGCCACCTCCGGGCGGTCGTAAGTGCGCTGAATAACACAGAAAGAATGCCGCGGGTATGAATACAAGAGAATGAGACTGATGTCATTGGTGTACTCAGACTATTCTAGCTAGAGTTATGTACTGAATAATTTTTGTTAATAAGATTAATTAATTTATTTATCTCATTATCGTACAAAGGTAGAGAATGATGGTTTTTCATTTACACAGAGAACTATGATATGCTGAGCAATAGTACATTGTGAATGACCTTTTTTTTGTAGTGTTGTACATATATTACAACTCGAAATTTAGTTGTGATTTTTCGTGAAATAATCAGGGCAGGTGGTAGACTTAAATATAGTTTGTACACCTCACTAGGCTGTCATTGAAAATATCAGCATAAATTCCAGTCAAATATAACAAGTGTACTCAAATGCTTTCTGTAGCCCATTTTGAAGGATGCCTGCTTGATTTAGGAATTTTGCGTGATAACTATGGGCTTTCCAGCGGTGACGTTACTTTTTATTGGTGGGGAGTCTTTTGCAAAGTTCTGATGTGCAGTTCCTTGTACATATTTCGTGTATATTTGTGTATTATATACACACTAACGCGTACATATATATATATGTATATATGTTGGAAATAGCTGCGTGCAAATGCCTATTTTGCCTCTGCTAAAGTGCTCCAAAACAGTATTTGCAATATGCGAAATGTGTAGAATATTTAATTNTATTTGCAATATGCGAAATGTGTAGAATATTTAATTAATGTTTATCTGAAATGTGATATCTCTTATTAAAGAAAATATGTCGTAAATACCTACCACGGTTTTTAAGTGTATTTCTAACGCCTTGAAACTCAGTTGTATGCCAAGTCGGAAAACACGGGCTCGTTTCGGGACTTTCGTACTCTTCGCACCTGAAGGGAGGGAGAGAACTTTGTTCTTCGCCTTTGCTCAATTAACTTTTCCGTCATGCGTATACAAATTTGTGGCAAATCTTACAAACAGGTTTAAAGTCATTCTTGCTTGAGCTAAATGTCTTATCTTCGTGGCTCTCTTGTTCTCGCAAGACGCGAGCGCGTGCACGTAGCGGCACACTTTGCCACCTCAGTCACGTATCTCGTCTTAACTTTACTTCAAACCGACGTCGTGATAGTATTCGCAGCCGGCACGTTCAAACAACAAACTCGTCGTTCTCGCCCGCATGTGACTCTGGCTTCGCATAAACATATTTACTGCTCAGCAAAGCTACGCAAACAAGGAAAGTGTNTTCTCGCCCGCATGTGACTCTGGCTTCGCATAAACATATTTACTGCTCAGCAAAGCTACGCAAACAAGGAAAGTGTCATGGATTTTCTGTTCAAGAATCGTACTGTAAAGTTTTTCCCTTGTCACCAATTTAATCAGTATTAATAGATTTTCAATGTATGTAAGCACNCAAGAATCGTACTGTAAAGTTTTTCCCTTGTCACCAATTTAATCAGTATTAATAGATTTTCAATGTATGTAAGCACCTACTGTCATAATCAATCTTAAGTTTTTTCTTTCAAAAACAACTTTCGTTGGTACGAGGGTTATTCGGAAAGTAAGGTCAGAATCGCCGTAGTAAATCTAATGTCGCGCGAACATTGTAACGCGCATGCGCACCGACTCCCGGCATGCCTTGCTCGTCAAACGACTCCATTTGCATTGGTATTGTTGCAGTGTGCTGTTTACAGTGTCAGTTCAAAATGTTTTAAACAATTGATCAGCCCACCGACTGTGAAATACGGTCAGAGATTCAGTTTTTGACAGCAAGGAACGTTTCAGCAGCGGAAGTTCGTCGACAGATAAGTCAAGTGTATGGCCCCAATGCGATGAGTGACAGCAAAGTGCGTAAGTGGGTGAGAGCTTTCAAGGACGGACGGGAAAATGTCTATGATGAACATCGATCAGGCCGACCATCAGTGATCACAGAATATTTGGTCAAAACCGTGGACGAAAAGATTCGTGAAGACCGGCGATTCACAATTTCAACTTTAGCATTGGAATTTCCGAATGTGGGTAAAACAACTTTGCAGAAAATTCTCTCTGAAAATTTGCAATTTCACAAATTGTGCGTACGTTGGGTTCCCAGGCTGCTTACTGAGGAACACCAAATGAAAATAATGGCTTGTGCTCTTGATTTTTTGGACCGATATCATAAGGAAGGTGATCAATTTTTAGAGAAGATGAATGGTGAAAGAAGCAGTTACAGACTGGTTATCCTCACAGGCGGCAGACGTCTATGACTTAGGCATATAAAAGCTTGTAGAAGGTTATGACAAATGTTTAAACCAATATGGAAACTATGTAGAAAAATAGAAAAATATAAAAGGAATGAAATAAAAATTTTTTTTTTGAAAAAATGTGTGATAGTTTATGTTTTATAAGAAATCAGACCTTTCTTTCCGAATAACCCTCGTACAAGTAATATCCTCTTGGGAGCAAATCTTATTTGTTTTGTATGTATGANAGACCTTTCTTTCCGAATAACCCTCGTACAAGTAATATCCTCTTGGGAGCAAATCTTATTTGTTTTGTATGTATGATTGCGCCTTAAAGAAAACAGTTTACGAACGATCGTACTGAAAAGAGCACAAATTGTATGGTCATAACTTCGTTGGTATCATTGTTACTAACTGGCATGCGCTTTCCTTGCCAGGTAATGGTTTATACAAGAAAAAATCTCACCAACTTGAATTTCTTTCTGTCTTCATATTTCCTAGCTGGCAGTTTCGTGGCAATGCGGTATTCATACACTTTCGAAACTTATTTTGTCAGAATGACTTTACTAGATCAGTCACAGCATACTGATTATTTCATGGGTGAAATTGTAATTTCCTATTAATTAGCGCAAATTGTGCCACTCGTAAGGCACCGGTATTTTCGTACTTTTGGTTTAGTCGTAATCCTTCTCGTATAGATACATTTTTAGAGAACAATAAAGGAAGTTGCACTTTTAACACAATTTTCGGGANCTCCATTTGCATTGGTATTGTTGCAGTGTGCTGTTTACAGTGTCAGTTCAAAATGTTTTAAACAATTGATCAGCCCCGCTGACTGTGAAATACGGTCAGTGATTCGGTTTTTGACAGCAAGGAACTTTCCAGCAGCGGAAGTTCATCGACAGATAAGTCAAGTGTATGGCCCCAATGCGATGAGTGACAGCAAAGTACGTAAGTGGGTGAGAGCTTTCAAGGACGGACGGGAAAATGTCTATGATGAACATCGATCAGGCCGACCATCAGTGATCACAGAATATTTGGTCAAAACCGTGGACGGAAAGATTCGTGAAGACCGGCGATTCACAATTTCAACTTTAGCATTGGAATTTCCGAATGTGGGTAAAACAACTTTGCAGAAAATTCTCTCTGAAAATTTGCAAAATTTCACAAATTGTGCGTACGTTGGGTTCCCAGGCTGCTTACTGAGGAACACCAAATGAAAATAATGGCTTGTGCTCTTGATTTTTTGGACCGATATCATAAGGAAGGTGATCAATTTTTAGAGAAGATGAAAGGCGAAGGAATCAGTTACAGACTGGTTATCCTCACAGGCGGCAGACGTCTGTGGCATACAAAAACTTGTATACGTTATGACAAATATGGAAACTATGTAGAAAAATAGAAAAATATAAAAGGAATGAAATAAAATTTTTTTTTTTGAAAAAATGTGTGATGGTTTATGTTTTATAAGAAATCGGACCTTTCTTTCCGAATAACCCTCGTACAAGTAATATCCTCTTGGGAGCAAATCTTATTTGTTTTGTATGTATGATTGCGCCTTAAAGAAAACAGTTTACGAACGATCGTACTGAAAAGAGCACAAATTGTATGGTCATAACTTCGTTGGTATCATTGTTACTAACTGGCATGCGCTTTCCTTGCCAGGTAATGGTTTATACAAGAAAAAATCTCACCAACTTGAATTTCTTTCTGTCTTCATATTTCCTAGCTGGCAGTTTCGTGGCAATGCGGTATTCATACACTTTCGAAACTTATTTTGTCAGAATGACTTTACTAGATCAGTCACAGCATACTGATTATTTCATGGGTGAAATTGTAATTTCCTATTAATTAGCGCAAATTGTGCCACTCGTAAGGCACCGGTATTTTCGTACTTTTGGTTTAGTCGTAATCCTTCTCGTATAGATACATTTTTAGAGAACAATAAAGGAAGTTGCACTTTTAACACAATTTTCGGGNAAATGCCTATATTATGCACCAAAGAAGAAAAAATATTCTGTTTACCACAATAAATGTGGATTCGTATAAATTTTTCATTGCACTCACATCTGGTGTTTCTTCAAATAAAGATTATAGCCCGAGCTAATAGCAGAATGACTTTGCAAAGGACGGATTTGTAGATAACTACCCACGTATTCGCACCATACGCAGCAGTGCCTCTTAACGATGATTATCATAGAATAAAGATGTATTAAATTAATTTCTATTTTCTGCGCTGGTTCCAGACGTTAAATTACGATTTTACAGTAGTTTCATATATTTCTGTCAAAACCGTGTGGTGAAAGTGTGACATTTGTTTTCATTAATTTTTCCTACCGTTTTTTTCTTACATAAGAAAATTTTTTGTGTGTAACTTGGTTTCATGCCGGGTGTGTCAAAACTTGGTTAGAAGAAATTCGGGTTGTGGGTGTACCGGGAACAAGGTCGTGTGGGTTGTACGTCGATAAGTCTGTGTAAGCAGGTCATATTTTCTTTGGAATGTGGTAGTGAAATGAAAGTAATGAAGTGGATGCGTGGCTTTTGTTGCTCAAATCGACACATCAAGACGAGATATTTCGTTTGGCACCGAAATCAGCGTGCTAGCACATCGGAGTCTCGAAATATACTGCCCGGCAGTTTTTGCCTGCACCCAAACTGCCGCCAGTCGCCGCGTGCGCTCGATCGCTCTTCGCGCATGCGTGGTTACAACTTAAGATGATGCTGGCATCGTAACAGTATACCCAATCGAACGAGACCACACTTATTATTTCAATAGTGTGATTAGTCACGAAGTTGCACTGTCGTAATGGATCACCCTGTGAACGTTACTTCGCCGTTTCCGTCATTGTACACCATGTGTCTTTCTTATTTTTATAAATGTATTATCGTCAAAGTGTACTTCTATTTCAATTTACATATGTATGGAAATAGTTTACTAAACATAATTCCAAGCCTCGCGGATGGTAATTTTTCAGTGGGAAACCAGCCTTTTAGCGACCATAGTTATTGTCCACTTGTAAAGGACATGCTCAGTACTTCCTGTTCTTTGTGCATACTTCCACCAATATCGCCCTGGTCCTAAAGTCTAATCAAAGTGCTGAGCAAGTAAGCACTGGAATTGTTGATATACGTACACGTGTTACCGTATCGCCAGTTCTGGCATCAATGTTTTTTTTTCCGCGAAAAGTCACTAGTTGAATTCCAAGAAACTTTAACTAATTTTAACATTTGGGATTACATATTTTTTTAATTGTTTCGATCCTTTCGTGTCTGCCTACGTATCACAGACGCTCAAACTCGTAGTACCTAACATAGTTCTATGTGGTCCACAGAAGGAAGAAAATGTCTTTTCATAAAAACACGAATGTTTGTACCTATGCAATTGAAGTATATCCTGCGTGTGGATGTTTTTGCGAAGAAACAGGTGTTCCTAATTGTATATAATCATTTATCGCAGGAAACGTTGGTAGTTTACGAGCATGCAATGTGCTGTATACATGTCTTAACGTTTTTCTTTCCACATTGGTTGGTCCTCTGGTTCAGAAATGTTCCCTTAATTTCTCTGTGGCATTGAGAATTCCCGTGGTCTGATTACTATAGCTTTTTGTTATTCGTCCCCAAAGAGTTCAGCTGCGTCCAGAAATGCGTTATCCGCTGTTAGTAATTATTTTGGCGCAAAAGATATTCGCGATTTTTCATCGCCTCTGTGATTTATGTTTAAATATAAAAGTTAACTAATGTATATTAATTTAATTGACTACCAGTGCCACTTTTAATATATAAAACTACTTTTCTTGATTAATTGCTATTAGTACTGTGGCTATTAAATTTCGTATTTATGTAAAATTATGTACATGCATTTACGGGCAGGGACTTTTTTTACGTTTTTCTTTAATTTAAAAACGTTTGTTTAACTGTTGATAAACTGTACAAAGTATGAACTCGGAGAATAACTAAGGTAACAAAATTTATAAAATGGGGCTTTACTCTATAGATTAAATACTTAGTCAAAAAATTTAATGTATGGAATCAAAACAACCTATTTTTCTACTTAATATAGTGCACGTTCTGAAACAAAACATATGATTTCTTAGAAATATTTTAGGTGAAGAAAGCTTTTATTATCACACATTAGCAAACTAGTTGATATAGAGCATGCAAGAACCATTTTTGTGGCTTTCTTTCTGGGCATTACTTTTTTTTTTAATTTCGTGATATCGGTTTTGCTAAGAGTGAGTGTTGTTTTTTATGCTTTGTTTTGTCAATTATACACAACCAACTCTCTATCAAAGTACAAGTGCATTGAGTGTCTTATTTTGTGACCTTGTAACATGACTTGCGTGTGACCTCTGTGTGACCTGGTGTGTGGGAAAGGTGCTGTACTGACGATACACGCGATACTTAAGTGTTCGACGACGAACCTCCACGTAATTTTACAGGCTATTCCGGTACCTCAGAATGTTTTATAAAATAATTTTTAGGCTAATGTGTATTTGCAAATGTCATTAATTTTTTTATAACGCATTCGTTTGTGAAAGAATACTTACTGCTAATTTATTTCTCTCTTATTGAATAATTGGATGTTAAATAATTTTATGTATGGCGTTACTTAAGCTAAATTTACAACCACACATGATATACGAATTAATCTTTTACAAGCATCTTGTGTGGTTTGGTGCCACGGGCATTTTAGTAGTTTATTGTTTGCAATGCATCGCCATCATGAATAATTATTCAGTATTAAATGCGAATTTTCACTCCGTCCTCAAGTTTAGTGTGTGTTTTTGACAACATACAGCAGACGATCGATGAGTGAGTAACTCGCCTGTCTCGACAAAGTAGCTGTCAGGAGAAATTTGCAGTGACCTGGCTTGGATCGAACATCCATTACGCACGGAAATCCTTGCGGATGTCAGTGTGATGATGTTAGGAAAGCAGCGTGTTCAGAAATAAATGTGTAGTTTGGGGTCGAGACTCATGAGCTCGCTCGCGTTGCAGGCGTTGCGGCAGTCCAGCACCGTTTCCCATGTGTCCCCCAACAAGTAGTGGCATTTGTTAGTGCTGTGTGGTGTGTAGATACATGTGTTAGTGCGGCAGTCAGGCGCTTATAGTAGTGTTCTCCCCACCTCCTCCTCCCTGGCTGGTAAGGGTTTGAAGACTGGTTCTCTTTCAGTCATAGAGATGGCATGGAGCTCTGGCTGCCAGATAGTGCTGCGAACGCTACCTTCGCCTCAAGGTGGGTTGCTCCCAGAACCCTTCTCTTCTTTCTCTCTCTTGCTTCTTTCTTACTTTACGTTTGTTGTTAACGTACTTAACGTCTGTGTCTCCCCTTTTGCCCTTTCTGTGACCGCCACTTCGTAGTTGCCGGCTATGCCCTGTCTGTGGGAAATGTTAAAAGACCCGAAATGCATTCTGAAGCATGTGTGTTTTAAACCTTTTTCTGCCGAACCAGTTGTTTGTATATCTAAATAGTGAACTGGTTAATCTACACCGTGTATGCACTTAATTTATGTAATGCAGCGTTTTTAGTTGCTTTGCTGAAATTCAAATATCCTGCACGACTTTCGTAATAGAGTAAGAACTTGATGGCAGTTCTGTTATTAATGCATAACTGTGTTAGTTTAAATGCAATAAGTAATGTCACTTACTGTGTGGACTTTGTTATATTATATTGTTATTTCCCATTTATTTTATTGTCTTTCATTACAAGTAATAAATAACCTGTTGTGCTGATTAAATTGTGTAGACGCAGTTTTATTTCCTGTTAAAAATAAAACTTTTACAGTAGGTGTGAACAAAGAGATTGGAAATTTGGAACAAGAATACGAATTTTATTTCTAAAAGTGTTCAGTGTTTTAAAGTGTTGTCAAATTATTGGAATCAATTTATTTATAAAGAGGTTTTCAGGATATTCCGTTACAAATGAACTTCATTCGTATGGCTTAAGCGAGGTTGTCCGCCACTTGACCATATAATGAAACGAATAGCCTAGTGGCGGTACATGGTAGATGTGCTATGTGTAAAATCTGTGTATTCTAGGTTTCATTTAATGAGCGTGTATATGCTTAACGTTACCACCACTAGTACTAATTTATATTAGATATCACGTAAATGCACCGCTATCCATATAAATCAGAGCACAATTGAGGATCATAGATAAGCTTTCCAGTTTCAGACAATATGTTTATTAGGCATTAATGAAGAAATGTACAAAACTTTGTCTTACATAAAGAAGCCTGAATTTTCGTAAAAATGTTTTCCTGTATAGATGTTGTTCAAAACACTATAGTTCAGATCCACTTTCGTGGTTAAATCCTTTTAAATTTCTATGCGTCTTAAGTTCTTGCCCTCAAATTACAAACATTTAGTACCGGAGTAAACTAACTCTGATTGGCCCAGTCGAATTCCAAGTTATCTTCACAGAAAGACACGAGGCCAGTAAGCAAAGAAAATCTGCAGATATGCGCATAGAATATTGAAGTCGAAACACTTTTCACGAAAATCAGGTGCCCATGGTTATACATACGGTGCACAGAATTAGTTAATAGTTCCTGGCCACTCCTGGCCTGCATTGCCTTCTAAACTCACGTGCGAATCAAATCTTAAAGTCCTTTAATTTTGAGGAATAACCATCCAGACACTATTCACACCTATCCCAGTTTCACCGAAATAAGCTAATGCACGTTCGCTTTGTAGCACCCCTTGATCCAGTGTACATTTATTGTCTTCGCAGTATCTTCATACTTTTTGAATCAAACCTCGTGAAACCAATTAGAGAATGAATATTAGTCTGTTCGCGATATCTTCACACTTTCTGAATCAAATCTTTGAAAAATTACCCTATGTATGACGTCTTGGTTGTTTCTTAAATATGTCATGAAACGCAGGCGTTTTGAACGGTTAACATAACCAAAGGCATAATTTTTTTGTTAAATTGAGCCATCACTTGCATCTAATGTGTATAAAATAAAACACATAGAAAATAGGCATGTTGGTAATGCCTATTAAGAAATAATTCTTATACAGAATGCTATTTAAGTGAGTGCATACGAATGCGATACGTTGTCCCTTTGATGTTATTTTCTGAACTTATTTAACCTCTGCTTGGATGAGGCGGTCGGAATAGCCAGGAAATAAAATTTGAGGAGGGCTTCAGAAAAGGTGGAAGTAATCATGAATGGACTAAAGATAATTGGTAATTAATGTTCCTAATTGTAAAATTTGACAGGGCGATCTGTTTCATATTACTATACAGACAGGTATTACAACACGTCAAAAAATACAGTCCTTGGGAGTAATATTTATGTCAGCTCGTCTGTGAACGGCGCATTTAGCTCGCTGCAGTTCGCGGTGCTTGGCCGAGTACTGCTGCACCCCGAACACGGTCCAACAATACCGCCGGCATGTGGGGCCTTCTTCTGTACACGAGCGCTTTCTTCAAGGCCCATACGCAATAATCTGTAGTACTGAGGTGTAGCGATTTGGGTCGCCAAGGTCCTGAGAGTATTCTAGTATCTCCGTAACCGTTCTCGGATCGGATCCATTTTTTTTCGTTAGTAACCATCTGGAGAAGATGCCGCGAGCCGGGGCGGAAGTTGGGCTATTGTTTACTGTAGTCATGGCTGTGTTCAGTCCGGAGTTGTCATGGCCGGACATGGCGTTCAGCTGAACTCTGCAGGAACGGAAGTTTTGGTTGTTAATTGATTGTTTTGAAAGCGCCCTTTGTTCCTTCTTTCTGCACACTGCATGGCCACGGTCCGTTTATTGCTGAATCCTCCTCGCCTGCCTGGCTGAGCAATTTACCTACGGTGATAAATAATCCCTTAAATTGATCACATCACCAAATCGAAAGAGAACGTACTGAATATGACAAATAAGCATGATGTGGATGATAGAGGCGACAATAACCATGGTATCGAATAATTAGTAAAACTGGCCTTCTTTTGAGTTTTTGCGTATCGGATTGGCTGGATCAGGCATTGTTTTCCGGGGAGTCGCAAGGAAAGAATGACCACAGGGTCCATAGAAAACAAGGTAGTTCATGAAGTAAAGCAGAGCTCCCAGGATGCCTCCTTGGGACATGGTTCTGAGAGAGGTGATAAAGATGCCCGGCTTCGGTCGGAAAACATTGTTTAGCTTTCCTAGGTAATAATTTACACCTTCATGGACGTTATCACCATTATTCATTCGTCGAGGCTGTTTGGAACAGAGTTACGTTTCTCTTGCATCTTTCCTGCTGTGATTTTTGTGATACAGAAAGAAGCCAATTTGAACAACTTGTAATTTAAACACTGCGCTTTTAATACGGTATTAAGATTTGCAACAAATGTCTCTATTTGACTGTAATTGTTAGTGTAAATACTTCAGTCAGTCTTTAAAGTACAATATTATGGACGCACTCGAGGTTACAAGTTTCAACGGCCAATGATATACCGGATAGTATATCGTTGTGTTACGTGCGGTCAGCTTCATTCGTGTGACGTCTCCAAGTGAGTCGTCGATGTGTACAGACGCAGCTTCCTTCTTATCCTAAGCAGAAGCTTACTTATTTGCCAAGGACGTTATCATAAAGAACACACAGCCCCTCTCAGCCTTTGCACTCCCCGGATGTGCGTTACGCTATTTCCAGCTGCTTGCTCTTTACATTTATGCTATTCTCGTAAGGAAGATGATCACCGTAGCGAGTTTTCAACTACTACAACCACGAGTCCAGCCGATATCTTCTCCCTCAGGAATTAGCTCTAAGTATCCGATTAATCAGATCGACCACCCAAAGAAATCCTTATGATCTGGCTATTTTTCCTATAAATCGCTTCTGACAGACGTCTAGAACGTTTCTCCCATTACGCATAACTTGGAATTTGCACATGTTGAAGAATTGTTGGTATTTCTTAATTTAGTTTCACACGGGAGATGTCTGTGTGGTCGATTTCAGATAACTTATAATTAGAGACTGGAAAATTTCGTGAAAACATTTTACGACAAGCCAGACTTCAAACACATTTAAAATTGGATTACAGTTTATTAGACATGCTCAGGTTAACTCTGAGTCAAAATCAGACCTGTAAGAAAACAAACATGGAATCCCGTGCCACCTGGCCTGATGTAAAACTGACTACACGCTGCGGCCACAGCCAATGAACAGAAAGCTGAGTCTCGAAATACATAGGGCAGTACAGTCCAGCATACAGTTCGTTTAAAACGCGAAATTTTCATGTCCCTACGTATAATAAGTTATAAAATATGTTTTTTCTCACATTTTGTCCCTTAGCCCTCACTATTTGGGAGAGACCTACTTCATGCCATTCTCGGTATCACATAAAGCATCACATGCATAATATCACCAATAATTCTCTGTATCACATGCATAATAAAAACACTGTGTGAAAACCAGAAGCGTATGTCGATTCTTTCATAGTGTTCTGATTTTTATGAACATGAGTGCATTTCAGGACAGACTCAGTCGCAACAATATTTGAATGTGCATTTACAGCAATATGTGAAAATGGGATTATTTTTATTACTGATTTAGTTTTTCAAACTTGTAGATAAACAAGCTAAAGAAATGGAGACACATGGACATTACTTTTTGAAAAACATAGCTAAGAGAGTTCATCATGATACTTAACTTACACTTGATTTATATTATTTCTATCGGTTTGGGTACTTCTACGAATCGCTGTATTTAAGTGTGTTTATGTTCCCTGTAGTAAAAAAAAAAATCTGGTGAAATTTGGTAGGTATTGTGTGTATTGGTGTGATTCATTAATGTGGAAGGTTAAATATTGTACTTAGTGGGACACTTTTTTTCCCTGTTGTGTACTTTTTTTTAATCGTGTGTTGACAGTGTTGTAAGACAAGAGTTTTGTGTATATCCCATGCATGAGTAAATGTAAGACTTTTTTGTTGCTGGTCTAGTAGCTAATAAAAGGAAATTCACTTTAAGTAAATTGTGGCAGTGACTTCACTGTATTTTAAAGAAATAAAATAAACACTTTGAAAATATGCAAAATGTTCACGTAGTAGGTAAATACTTCCCTTGAAAGCATATCTCTAATGTGAATTGAGCATTTTAATCTCTGGAAGGCATAGCAGTAATAAGTTAATACAGTTTTAAACTGGTTCGGTAAAAATTTCATGTGTTTGAAAAGCAACTCTGAAACAAAAATAAATTTACTCATATACGACTGGAATGTTTATAGTTGTCCGGAATAATTATATTTTTTTTGGCAGTGGCAATGTTGCAAAAAGCTTTGTCGCATGGCAAGACACTTTTCTAATTATTGCACTGTTTTCTCTCTCTCGTCACTGCTTGTGCATACATCTACTCCGTAATTAACACAGTTTTTGTTTACAGAATGTTAATTGTTATGTGTCTGTTGTTTTTCCTTAATAGCAATTTTAGCAGTTGTTTGAAAATAAAATAATATTTGAATAACAGTTTTAATAGCTTATAGATGACATTAGAAATAACATTAAGTATGTTATAATTAGGTTTTACACTAGATGTAACTGAGATATGTTTGTTTGCTACATTTATTCTGTTGATGTTGGTGGTGTGGTTGGTAGTTTTGTTTGTTTTCTGGTAAGTTAGTAACGTTTGTTTTATTTATGTTGTCTTTTAGGGGCTTCGGGTTTATCACTTTCGCAGACCCAGCTAGCGTAGATAAGGTTTTAGCACAAGGCGCACATGAGCTAGACGGTAAAAAGGTATCGTAGAGATTTTTTTTATTTAACTTGAAAGTTGATGAACACGGAGCAAGTAAGCAGCCTGCAGAGGTGAAAAACGTTTATAATTGCGATCTCGTCGTATATTTGAGTGAACATTTAATTTATTTCGCGCCCACCATAGCATCAGGACACGTTCAGAAGCTAGAGTGCTTACCTAAATCTCTGTATAATACTTAGCTTGCTCTGTGTCACAGGCGGACATGGCACAAAATATCCTTGGTTTAGGTACGGCATTCCGGACGAGTCCACTCTTTGAAGGGATGTTGGTACATTTCGTTTGCCTTGCTGTATCTTGGTGATTTTGTACCATGTCTGTACTCTAGCAATAGGCAGTGAGCAAAGTTGGCACCACGAGATCTGTCTTTAGAGCTGTTTTTTTTTTTTTTCGTGGAGAATTTTTGTTATACTTATCTGTTGAAGTTTAATTTTGAAAGTTGCCAACCTTGCTGATTCGCACATAGTTATAGACTATAGTAGTGTTTGGTAGAAATATGGTGACAGTGGCTAATGAGCTTCGAGCCAAAGTTTTATGTAATGTAATCGTGTTTAGCAAATGCCTTGTCATTTCAGTGCAGGTAGCATTAGAAAATAAATAACTATTGCGAACTGAAACATAGCTTTGTGCAAAATTTTGCTTCATTTGCTTGTGCATCATGACAATAACCCGAACTGTTTGTGTGATAATGGCTGATACTGCTTTAGATAAAAGTGCATCTGACACTTAAGGTTGACAGTGTTATTTAATATTAACGTGCGCATTTCATGCGTGCAATTAATTCCAGATGTCTATAAAAAATGTTTTTTTTAATAAGAGGAACATGGCGAGTTAAGGACGCCGCTTACCCAGGTCGCCAAATGGTAAACAAAGCGTCAGGAAAAAAAAAATGTTATGTTTAAAAACTGCTCAACGTGTCTTGCCACATTCCACTCCACACCACTTCACTCCACACTATGGCCCCGTAGTGGAGGGTAGGATGCCTTTTATGACATCACCACGTCCACGATCTCACGCGCCTTAGAGTTGGGTCGTAATAAAAGAGAGTTGGAAGATAACTGCAACCGAGCATCACACTACTGAAAACTACTCAAAATATACCTTGAATATGTGGCAGCGGGTAAAACCTTAAACTTTTTAAAGATGAAAACAATTGCGACTTACCGAAATATTTCATTGTTTCAGTACAGACTTGGGGGATAGTTTACAAACGGTTTGGTTCACACGTTCATGTTAAAAACCTTTTGGGCTTATGGTGAAATAAATAGACTAAGCTGCAGTTACCAAAAAATTTAGTCGTATGGTTCGTGCAGCCCAAAGGTGCAATTGAAATTCTATACTATTTACACTACCACTTCATTAATGCCAATTTAGGACTAAAACACGTTGGAACAATTTTCCCGGAAAAATCACCCACCAAACTGCAGCAAATACGTGTACCATCCACACACATAAGAAAAATTATGAAAATACACGAAGTACCCGTATATGCTTCAATCAAGACTCTGCAACTAATAAACTATCATTCAGCGATAAAAATTTAACCCAGTCAAGTTACAGTGAACTGAACAAAAATACAACTGATTGGCCTGGCGCAACAAACGGCCAGGGGTCACTTAAAACTTGAAACCATACACAGTAGGGCCTATATTAAAATCACACACCAAAACAGATAGCTCATTAACTACCAACAACACCCTGACTGGTAACATCGGATCGGTTCTAGGGCTCTTCTATAAGAAGTAAAGGAGCTGTTCACCAAAATAGGCCAGGCATACCTTTTTTATGGGCTCCGTTTACCTAGCGCTTGAACCGCATTGCAGAGTATTTGAACGTATACCTAATGCGCTTGTCTATGAGAAAATAAATACACGCTTCAGACGAGGCCTGTTGACTATTCTCAAGACATAACGAGTATACAAACATCATTTCGGAGCTAAAAACGCTGTTTCTCAAAATGTAAGGATAATATACATACAGAAATATTCGAGGGACCTGCACTGAACCTTTCTACAGACATCCTTTAAGCTGTTCACGGTCAAGTGGACACTTTTGAGCCTCTAGTTGCTTTTTTGTTTCAGCCAATTTTTATCCTTTAACCACCTCTTAAAACAATATTGCCATGTAAGTAATAAACACAGTGTGTATATTCCACCACACTCGGAAGTTAACGTCTGAGGCTAAAATAAAATATATTTATTGTCTATTGTTCCAAATGAGAGGGCTTTCAAAAGTGCTCACCTTACCATGAATAGCGTATACTAATAAAATTACAGGGTAACCGTTCTAAATGCCATAGGTACACTTAGCACGACGAGAACACTGCACGCCAATTCAGAGCCTAGCTCGTAGCGGTATGACGCAGTTGCACGTAACAGAGTTGTCCTTATCTCCCCCGCGCTTCTCGCCTTCAAACCCAGAAAATTGCATCCGATTATACAGCGTACAGAACTCATTAATAATTAGTACACAAACTACTAGAATTGTTAGAATGTGAACAATGTGTTGCATGCAAAATAATAAGGCATGTATTTTGTAACACTGTAAAATATTTCGCTAGGATTTATTGTGTTTTGATGTTAAAAAAATCAATTCGTCTATTTCTAATCAAAATTTGAGCGTATTTCCATTCTGGAAGCTTTAGAAAGCACATTGTGCAATCAAATCTTATGTCAAGTAAAGCAGTCATAATAATTTTAATTTTTGTATTTAAACAATGTTGGTACTAGTGTTAATAAAACATGTTGGATTATTGATTGTAGGTATATGTTCATTTCAATAGTTTAAAAAATATTTTGTTAGTCTATGGAATGGGTTAGTTAAAAAAATATTTGTAACATTATTACTAATTTTTTATTACATACAATCAAAGTTATTATTACAATAATTAGGCTTGATGGAGTTTTTTCTCGCAAAATGCTCTGTTTGAAGCATCCAAAATATAAAAACGCTTAAATTTTAATTAAAATATAATTTTACTAATTAATTGTCATTTAAATAATTAAATTACAGCAAAATACTTTGCAGTGTGAAAAACATGTCTATACTTGTTTCATGTGTAACATAAATTGTACTTTTCTGGCAATTTTGGTAGATCGTGTACTACTTTTTAATGAGTTCTGCATGTTGCAGTCAGATGCAGTGATTCATTCTCTAATTCTCCCCTAAAGACGTAAAGACGTCCCGCGCAACCCCCCCCCCC
>NQII01000492.1:131308-171636 GCA_002778355.1 Clitarchus hookeri | reverse complement strand
GGGGGGGGGGGGCGCTCGGATGTCCGCGTCTGGGAGACGTGGCGGACGCTGCTGGTGGATTTTCTCAGTGCGCTACCGTTTTGCCCGCCCTTGCATTCTGTCGCTCCTCCATCTTCACATCAGCTGCACGTCACTTCAGTGCCTGGCGTGCGGTATGTGTTAAGTGGCTTGTGTTATACCTGCCTAGGTCGCGTTTAGCGCTCCCGCCCTTGTGCGCCTCGGACACGCTAAAACGTCCTGGAAGGCGACAGACTTAACAGTCGTGTGGTAAATGGTTTTCATACGCATGCTCTAACACTGTTGTTCGTGTTTTTACTCAACACAATAAATCAACTTCACAAAGTGAAGCCCAGACGTTTCGGCGGAAATTCGCTGTTGAAAATGGAAACTGCGACGCAACGGTTGCTTGATTCGCATGGGTGCTATGGCGGAAGACTGCTTCTAGGTGTGTGGTTGGTAGACTTAGGTGGGGGAACCATGCAGTTTCTGTTTCAGTTTTCCGATGTGTATCGACACCCCAGAAACAAACGCTGAGCTGTGGATTTCTGATCTCTCTGTGGTGAACGTTTCTGAGAAATCTTTCACATTAATTCTGATAGCTGAGTAGTGAATGTCAGAATTAATGGTATTTTCAAGTTTGCAGCATTCTGCTGATAGTTCAGTGTGACTTCGGCTTATATTTATTCTTCTTGTTGATTTTATTTCCATTGTTAACCTAAACGATCTTGTAGCTCTATGGTAAGCCAAACGTCAGCCAGGAAGCAAATAATTATCGGATCATAATTTCTTGTCTGTTGAGGAAGTAATATAGTTTGCTCACTTTACTATGCTACTCAGTTATATCATAGGGCTTCCCTAAGTGTGCGCCGTGGCGCCCCGGGGCGCCGTGGGGAGTAAGCAGGGGCGCCGCGAGGCACTCCGGTTTTCTCTTTTCCGGAACCTAAAATTCCTTATATTCGCGGGTAGGTCCAGAATAAAATATTCAACTCGCGCTGCACATGCACCGTTCGCCGCGTTCGCCGGTAGTAGTAGATACCGTCGCGTCGTGTCAGTTCGGCGCTCACGTTCGTACATCGACGTCCCTCTCCTCCCCCGCATCCACCACACAGGCCTGTCCGCGATCGACGCGCTTCAGCACAAAACATATGCAGGCGAGATAAGAGAAGGTTGCTTTGTTTCAGTGTGTCGCTTTGTGTTTTCGTAAAAGTCGTGGTTGCAAAATGGAAAGATTTTTATTAAATAAGCAAGTTAANTTCAGTGTGTCGCTTTGTGTTTTCGTAAAAGTCGTGGTTGCAAAATGGAAAGATTTTTATTAAATAAGCAAGTTAAAAATTCAAGTGAAAGTGATCAAGCGTCGACAAGTGGCGGGGGAGCAAAGAAACGGAAATATAGTAAATATGATGATNCAATTCAAGTGAAAGTGATCAAGCGTCGACAAGTGGCGGGGGAGCAAAGAAACGGAAATATAGTAAATATGATGATAGCTATTTAGATTTTGGCTTTACTTCAGTGGAAGTAAACAATTAAGAGAGACCGCAGTGTGTGCTCAGTTAGCGCCCGAAAGTATGCTCCCAAGTAAGCTAAAGCGACATCTCGAGACCAATCACCCTAATATGGTTNTGCTCAGTTAGCGCCCGAAAGTATGCTCCCAAGTAAGCTAAAGCGACATCTCGAGACCAATCACCCTAATATGGTTGAACAATCTCGCGATTTTTTAGTAGTACGTTGCAAGATTTACAAAAGCAAAAAAGTGTGTTTACTTAACAAGCCTCAGTACCAAGCAATGCACTGCTAGCATCTTTCAATGTGGCATACAGAGTGGCAAAGTGNTGTTTACTTAACAAGCCTCAGTACCAAGCAATGCACTGCTAGCATCTTTCAATGTGGCATACAGAGTGGCAAAGTGCAAAAAACCTCACACCATAGCAGAAGAGCTCATTCTACCGGCTGCTCTTGACATGGTTAATATTATGGTGGGAGAATCTGCGGGAAAACAAATTTCAAAGGTACCTTTATCCAACTACACCATTAGTCGAAGAATCCATCATATAGCTCAGGATTTCAATGATCTATTAACAGAGAAAATTAAAGGCAAGGAATTTGGTCTGCAACTTGAAGCTACTGACAGTAACAAAGATGCACACCTTATTTGTTATGTACGCTTTCTGGATGATAATATTACCGTCGAAGACCTTCTGTTCTGCAAAAGCAATATTGGAAGCGCAAATGCTCAAGACTTGTTTGAGATGCTTAACAAGTTTATAACAGAAAATGATTTGGATTGGGAAAAGTGCATCGTCGTATGTACTGATGGTGCTCGATGAATGTATGGTCGCTATGGAGGATTACAGGCGCTTATTCGCAGCAAAGTACCGCATGTTATGTGGACCCATTACATCATCCATAGGGAAGCACTTGCAGCGAGGTCAATGAGATTTGAATTGAACCTGGTATTAGAACGTGTCGTAGACGTAGTAAACTACTTAAAAACTAGGCCACTGAAAGCCAGATTTTTCAAAAAACTATGCATGGACATGGTAGCGGAACACACAGCCCTGCTATACTACTGCAGTTCCCGATGGCTTTCACGTGGCAGCGTCTTATCCCGTGCATTCGAGTTACGGCAAGAAATTCTTACTTTCCTCCAAGAGGAAGGTTATGGAAACTCCAGGTACTTTGCCGAACNGCATTCGAGTTACGGCAAGAAATTCTTACTTTCCTCCAAGAGGAAGGTTATGGAAACTCCAGGTACTTTGCCGAACTAGACTTTTTGCTGAAACTGGCATATTTGTGCGATATATTTGACAAACTGAATGCCTTAAATCTGTCTCTGCAAGGNCCAGACTTTTTGCTGAAACTGGCATATTTGTGCGATATATTTGACAAACTGAATGCCTTAAATCTGTCTCTGCAAGTTATTAACATGCACATCTTGAAACTTTTGGAGAAGGTTGCAGGTTGCAGCGTTTAGAAAAAAGCTGCAGTTGTGGATAAGAAAAATTAATGAGGATAGTGGTCAAAATAGTTTCCCTAAATTGCACAAATACGTGACCTCTAATAATGTCGTTGTTTCACAAGACTTGCTGTCCCTTCACGGAACACCTTTCAAATCTCACTAATTGGTTTGCAAAGTACTTTGGGGAAGATGATATCGAGAAATTTCCGTGCTCAAGCTCCACCAGAATTCACTTCGCAAGAAAAAGAGAGTTTAAATGAACTCTCTTGCGACAACAGCCTAAAAAGGAAATTTGCNCACCAGAATTCACTTCGCAAGAAAAAGAGAGTTTAAATGAACTCTCTTGCGACAACAGCCTAAAAAGGAAATTTGCTTGTTCCGATTTAGTTGAGTAGATCAGCTCGCTCACCCGTCACATTAACTAACTTGCCATTGAAGGTTCTCACCATTTGTTATTGTAATATTTTTCTGTCAATTTTAATATATTATTGTGTGTTAACTGTAATAAATATGTGANTCTCACCATTTGTTATTGTAATATTTTTCTGTCAATTTTAATATATTCTTGTGTGTTAACTGTAATAAATATGTGACCCTCACATACAAACCTCACATTGTGAGATTTAACTAAAGTTTAGTTTGGGTTACTAAACAGTTGTTTTCATTTCTNCCCTCACATACAAACCTCACATTGTGAGATTTAACTAAAGTTTAGTTTGGGTTACTAAACAGTTGTTTTCATTTCTGTGTCTGATTAACTTAATTGTACACATAGTTTGAGTAGGGCGCCGGGACAATATACTGAACCTGTAAGTGCGCTGCGAACTAATTAAGTTTGGGAACCCCTGCCACAGGGTGATGTGGGGTAAGAGTCCGCACTTAAGTAAACAGAGTAGTCGATTGTGTCCGTTTCAATGGTATATTTCTCATAATACCACGTGTATATAGATACTACTACAATGCATTGTGCACGATTATATACAGCAACTGAAATTGTCATTCATTTGTGAAAACTTACAATACAAATATAACACATGACTGTATATTAGGAAACTAAACACACATGTTACGTAAATGTACATAGTCTTCGACAACATTAATTCGTTGCAGTTCTGCAGGCCCTTGACGTCGTAGGACTCGTACCCTTTGCGGTCTCTTACCCTAACATTAAAAAAAGCTAGGTATCTTAGGGACTAAATATGTTAGTTTCAGTTGTAATATTTGGTTTAAGCTAGCTATTATTTAAGTGAGGAGGCAAGAAAATGCAGTAGGAAACACAGCCCTGTGAAACAATACCTTAGGAACATAGGTTAATCCAAGTGATTACGTCAGGTATCGAATTTAACTGAGTCAGTTACGATTTATACTTATTTATGATGCATTACCTTGCCCGTGAGCAGTGAGTTTAAAGAATGTTACAAAGCGATCGATACCATAACATACTTTCTTCATTTCTTTTGGAACGAGAGTCTGCGGACTGCTGAGACCGTAGGCAGTGCGCATGCGTTTGTGGGCGGCCGTCATATTACTGCGCATGCTCGGTTTTCCCTATAATTTTTCAACATTATACGAACCTAATAGAACTCCCAAAGTTAATCCAGACTATTGACTGAATGCGTGTTTTTTTTTTAGTTAAAACTAACCAGAATTAACCGATGATACTAGTTGAAAGAGAGTTTTTTGAGTTTGAACTAGCCTATGGTGGTTGTTGATTAAGGGACTATTTTTCACACGCGCATGCGCTGTATCCACGACCTCGACTGTCCACAGATGCGTATAGTCCATGCCCCACATCTTGGCAGATAAATTTCATAACTCACTAGAGAATCCGTCCCCCTTGACTTGGCGCGCGGACTGTATGTTTTGGAGTTAGATTCCTAGCCCGACACAAGACGGCTTTGTAATAACTTCAGTTTGCCCGTGTCGCCATCTTGTGGCGAGCAGAACTAGACGAACGTATGACGTAGTTGCAGCTAAGTCTAATGTCAAGGCCCTTCCTTGTAAGAAACGCCATGCAGAGCTGCAGCATATACAAGAGGACAATAACGGATCCTGAGCTATCTGACCTGGGGTAAAACTGGCTGCTCGCTGGACCAGACTCGAGTGTGCATAGCTTTGCATAATCTGATCTAGAGGCCACTGAATCCAACCAGTTTACTGGCCAGAGACTACTGTTCTCACAACGGTGAATCGGGATAAATTTTCTGTGGAGTCAAGCCTGCATTTCGCATATTACGGACGTTGCCGTTGTATGTTCGGTTTTCTCAGGTTACTAGCGCCTTTTTTACCATTGCGTTTGGTCGCATCTTCATCGTCACTTCGCTTAATTCCCGTCGGTGCTAACGGCCTCAACTGTTCAGCGCAACTCAGCCGAAATCTCTCACTCGCTCACATTCCCGGTCTATGTAACAAGCCATCAGATCTCCGGTTGTTTGTAAGAATGCTGGAAGGATGCGGGGTACAGGAATTTTGTTGGTAGGGCCTTATATTAGTGCCCCCGGGGTGTCCGGGAGCTGCCTCCCAGGAGACCTGGCTACTGGGCCGGCTGCCAGCCGCTCCATCCCCTCCGCGGGCTCCATATTTCACTGCAACTTGGCGACATTATATTTTCGCCGCCCGCTCCTTATACTTGCGAGGAGATTTACGGCGGAGGGCGGCTTGGAAACTCGCAGCGAGGCCGACGCGAAGAGAACGCCGGCTTGTCGTTGCCGCCGACGCCCACGTGGGGCGCTTGCACGCCGGTAGGATGAGGCCCTGGTCGCTGAGGACACGTAAGGCCCAGTGAGTGATCTCTGGTGGAGGTTGCTGGTGGCCGTGCTTGTTAAGGCGTCTCGCTTAAGGGCGCTGCGTTCATATAGTCCATTCATAATTTCTTCGGATGTTTTGAAATTAACTTTTGAAAAATATCCCTAGGAGTAACATTTCCACCTGTTTTTTTTTCCTTCAAATAAGTTGTATACCACAAATTTTTATCACCGTGATTGAATTTGAAGTATTCTATTTTTGATTAAATGAAACTTTAACTTAGTATATTTTATAACTTGTAACACTTATTTCGTATTCAATACCAGTTAAAAACAGCGAGAGTAACGATGTGTTGGCAACGGCTAGTAAGAAACAGTTCACAGTCAAAATATTTATTGTTTTAACCTAGTTTTTTTGTATACTATTTGTAAATTAAACGTTGCCTATTGAAATATTTAAATTTTTAGGTAGCACTGATGGAAAGACATTTCATTGTAACTGTTAAAAACATAAGCGCAAAATACGGTGCGTAGGCCCTAGTGACATGTTTTTTTTGTCCGAGGAAGAAACTTGAATAGGCGGAGCGGAGCTGAGCTTGTCGCTCTCTCTCTGTCTCTCTCTCTCTCTCTCTCTCTCTCTTCCTCTCTCTATCTCTCTATACATTTATTCAATTTTAGCATATTTCATACTTATTGCATCAAAAATAATGATTTTTAAGTTTTTAATTTAAAACTGAAATTATATTTCAATGTTTGATTACTTATTATAATATATTTACATGTTATGGCGGGCTGTTACAAATCCGAAGGTGGTAGAAGTGGCGAGACATGAAATGGCATGTTCCTTTTTGCCGAACGAAGTGTTAATTTTTCTTCCTTCGAAAAATACTTAAAATTACCTAATCAAGTTTGTACACGTTGTTTTTTTTTAAACCTACCTAGGCAGGTTACGATGTTGTGACAAATCTGTGTTTCCACGGCAGGAATAAATATACTGTAACGTGTGTCGTGTCTGCTGCGTGTGAAAGGGTGTGTGTGTGATTGCAAATATTGGACGTGAGAAATGTGTACGTTTTAACTGTAAACTGTTTTATGGCTAATTATTTGAAAGCCACGTCTGTTTATTAATCTCAACTTTGTGTTTGTGAAAAACAATTGCTTAATGTGCTTACGTTTCTGTGATTTGAATGTTTGCCACAATCCCAACAGAATACTAAGCCCANGTTACGATGTTGTGACAAATCTGTGTTTCCACGGCAGGAATAAATATACTGTAACGTGTGTCGTGTCTGCTGCGTGCGAGAGGGTGTCGTCGTGTCTGCGTCGTGGCCCAGTGTGTGTGTGTGATTGCAAATATTGGACGTGAGAAATGTGTACGTTTTAACTGTAAACTGTTTTATGGCTAATTATTTGAAAGCCACGTCTGTTTATTAATCTCAACTTTGTGTTTGTGAAAAAACAATTGCTTAATGTGCTTACGTTTCTGTGATTTGAATGTTTGCCACAATCCCAACAGAATACTAAGCCCANAAAAAACAATTGCTTAATGTGCTTACGTTTCTGTGATTTGAATGTTTGCCACAATCCCAACAGAATACTAAGCCCAGCCAAAATTTTTTAATAAATAATTAAATTTACGTAGTAAAAAGTAAGTGCCTAAGAAAATAAATATGAGCTGAATGAAGGTTACGGTAGACCTATTTACGTGCATGTTTACCACTATCTTTTAAGTTTGTTGCTGCTATGTACTAAACATATGTAATAAAAATAAGCGACACGAGTTGCGCGCTTGAATTTACTGTCTTTTTCGTTAGACTGGTTGCTCCTTGGTTTTAATATGTATTCCAACTGAGGCCGTCTTCTTAACGAAGTAACCCAACACATATCAATAACAAGAGGTTAGGTAAATACTACAGTTATTTCCCCCACAGTTGTAACAGGGTTAAACACAGCTGCGGTAAAATATTAACGTGTGTTAAGTGTAATGTGCTATATTGTGTATTACACAAATATGTCAATAATGTGTAAAATAATAACCATAATATCTATCGTTAATATGGACATGGTTTATAAGTCATAAAGATGATATAAATGTGGTTACATGCCTGAATTGTAAACATTTATATGTAATGGTATTTGAAATATGACAGAATTCTTTGAACTGCTGAAAACAATAAACAAAGCATTTGACAGTTAACATTTAAAAGTCGCGTGGCAGTGTTTATGTTTACGTGTAGCTGAAGGATGCGTAATCGGTAACCAAAAGTAGAACTTCAGCACGGCTTCAGAAAAGTGTGATGTAACCATGGAGTATACTGTATAGTCTATTCGCGCTTCCTTCACACTTTTTGAATCAAATTTTTGAAAATCACCACATGTACGACGTGCTTGCGTGTTACCTAAATACACCATGTATCACAAGCGTTTGATACTTGTGTTGACATAAAAGCACCTTATTTTTGGTTAAACTGAACTTTTACAAAAATTTTATGTATATTATTGATAACATTTCATTTATAATTAATATTAATAAACACAAGGAGAAAATAGGAGTGCTGTAATGGATTATAATGTGTTCGTATCTATTCTGGGACCATACTTTCCGATTATTTCTCGGAAATTCACTGGCCTTGATACATTACACAAGAGCTGCTGCGGTTTCTACAGTTTACTTTTCTTGATTTGGTTCAGTTACTATACAGTCAGTGTGATTATTATATTGCTGGTAACGTGCCCAATTTCGGAGAGATGCTCAAATTAACGTTATTAAGAGCTGGCATGCAATTTAACGGCTTGGACTATATAGTATTGTAAGTACGAACATTTGCATTACTGGTGTCAATGAGAACAATAATTACACTTGTAAGTAATAAATTATGTACACAAATATACGAAAAATATTTCTATGAAGTTTCTTAAAATTTTTTACATATGGTGGTTAGCTTGTTCGTTGCAGACCTCGCAAGGACGAATTTTCTAAAGAAGCACAGTTTAATTAGCTTTCACCTGCTATTTATATTTTATTCATTTCGCTATTCTTTGAATATGGAGGGATCTGGCATCTTACTAACTCTGTGTAAGGAAAATTAATGCCTATGCTTTTTCCGCAGTTTGAATGCAATGTTCCGCACATACGGCTACAGATATAGACTTAATCAACATCTAGTGTTCTTTTCAACATAATTTTTTTAGCCCGTAAATTAAAAGAAGCAAAAAAAGTGATGGGTAAGCCACGAAAAGTGATGGTTTTGTGTGAAAATGCCAATGTCAGTACTGCATAAACAGAGAGTGGATATTTGAGAATTACAGAGAATTGGTATTTGAGAGGATTCTTCTTAAATTCTTTGTGATATTTTAACACACTTACAGTTTGCATATTTACCACTCCCGTGTATAAGCGTGGTAAGAAAGTGCGAATATTGAAGTTTCTCATCACCCATATTTTCTAAGTAGCACTGTATATCAAGAATGCTCTACTAGGAACCAGATCGCAAGGAGCAATCCTCCGTGTTTGTGAAGCTGGTTTTACTAGCACGACAGAAAGTAGTTCTGAAATCGCTTAAGTTATCCCGTGATTTCTTATTGCGGCGAGCCAAGTTACTTAACACTAACCATTGTGCCTTATTTTCAAAGAGCTGGTTAGTAATTCGTTAGTAGTACTAGCTACTCGTCACTATCAGAATTTCACTGTCGAAGTATCTACGAAGCCCTGACAATTAAATATTTATAATATAAATTCCTTCAGTCTTTCAGAGAAAATGGATGTGGAAGTGATCTGTTACTGATGGTGCTGCTTCTAGAGAAGCAAATATGTTGTAGAGATACGAAAGGAACTTTCTTTGTTCATCTAACGACTTCGTTAAGAACCGGGGGCCTTCACATATTTTATTTAATAGTTTACAAGTGAATTAAGATCTTATATCAGAGATAAATGTCACGATGGCCNATCTCGTTCTGCTTCCTTTTGTCACAACGGAACTATCACAGTACGGAAGCGAGCCTTGTTGAACCCTCCTGCATAAGCAGCGCCAATTTATGTGACCGCCACCGGTGGAAGAGCCAACTATTGGCAGCTTCAGCAGTGCAAAGTTTCTGTACTCGTCCACAGTAAACATTTTTAAGTTTTACAAACAATTCCTTAAAAACTAGTTGCATTTATTTTTTTGTAATTCTGCAAGTAAATTATTGCGTGTATACGTCACTGAGATGCATCAAATCAAACACACATTAATAATATATCTCCGTGTTAATCTACGGTCTAAATAAACAGTAACTGTACATTTTCACAATACTATCTGTTGTGAACTTAATTATAATACACTTGTAGTATTACAAAACGTATCTTAGCAACTAGTTTCAAAAATAAATTGTATCAGTACAAACTTTTTTTTTACTGTGTGGTTACTTGTGAAACTTGCGCTGTGCCATAGGTTTGTCGCCAACGACTAAGGGGACACTTGCAATCAACCTGCTAGCTACGTTCACCCCATAAACTGAATATGAGGTAGACCTATTTCCGTCCTCTGCGCATGTCCCCCAACAATGGCTCGCCCGTTGCCAATACAACTTTCACTTACATGGCCAACAGTGAGAANTCGCCCGTTGCCAATACAACTTTCACTTACATGGCCAACAGTGAGAAACGTGTTCCTGTACGTGTTAGAATTTCCAACAGAACCATCCTTTAATACGAATGAAATACATATTTGCACTAACTTTAAAAAAACTGTGTTAGAGGAAGTGTACTACAAAATTCTCAAAGTACTCGGTTTCATAAAAAGTGTTCTAACCTCAAAATGGTCTAGTGCTGAAACACGGAGAGTGGTTACTGCGTAGCTCACATGAACATTCTATCCCATATTCTCTCTACGTTTCACACATGCGTAAACTAGGAGGGTAGAGTGTGCATGCCAGCCGCACAATTGCAATCTCACTGGACTCCTTTCTTTGCCACACTAACAAAACAGAAGCGTTTGTGGACAGTAAATGGATACTGGGCATACGCGTGTGAAAAGCCACTTATTCATTAACTATCCTAGGTTACTTTATACTGCAAAACACTAATTCAACAAATTTTATAGGTTATTTTAAATTATAAAAAAAATTTAGAGCTGCTGTCCTAGGTAAGTTTGGGTGCCCTGTTATATTGGGGTACTGTGCTGAAAAATTATGGTTGGAAACGCTTATGCGCAGTAATGACGGTCGCTCAAAAACAGCAGTCGCTGCCTTTCTGATAAATAAACTCTCGTATAGAAACATGGTTTGGACTGGAGGCTCTCAAGTGTTAGTTCATTTTATCTGACAAAGTTTTAATGCAACTGAAAAATATTCAAATTATGGCGGAAAAAATTTAATGAAGACGTGGATTTCTTGGAAAACTCAAGTATAAGGAAACGGCCATGTCACTATTCGACCACGTGATTTTAACCGTATTGATTACGACGTGTGAGACAATTTTGAGGACATGTACAGAAGACAAAAATCATTCCGCCTCATATTTAGTTTATGGGTATTTGTAGTTAATGGCAGTCCCACAGTGCAGAATAATGCACTTTAGGTAGCTAAAGCATTATATTCCCATTTCCAAAATTTTTCTTTTCTCAAATATATGAGTAAGAAATAAAATACTTCAATAAGCTGGTTAAAACCTAGCAATGTCTTAATGCTAACTCTGTGATGTCTGCAGTTCAAGTCACGCTGCCCAAATACTTCAACTGTCTGCCGCTACCTATACTTGGCGCCACCGTGTACTGTGTAACGCAACATTAATAAGTCGTTAGTAAGCTCGTGCCTATTTATAATAATTTATTAAAATCTATCTGTCTTAATACCACTTGTGTATATGTTACATACTTCATCGCATGACACATGTAACGAGTTTTAAAGTTTTAAGCCCATGATGTCAATGAATTAACCGCCAGTGCACCTATCAACTCTTTATATCTGGGAAACGAGGGATTGTAAAAAAAAAAAANGATGTCAATGAATTAACCGCCAGTGCACCTATCAACTCTTTATATCTGGGAAACGAGGGATTGTAAAAAAAAAAAAGACTGCATCCCACGTGGTAAAAAATTTACGTTTATTTTTGGTTTTGAAATAAAAAATAAATGACNAAAAAAAAAAAAGACTGCATCCCACGTGGTAAAAAATTTACGTTTATTTTTGGTTTTGAAATAAAAAATAAATGACAATATTCGTCCCGAATAGAACTTTATTCTTTTTGTAAAATATATATGTATACCGAAGGATTAAAAATTGTGTTGATGTGTAAAGGAAGTTTAAAATATTGTATTTTCCCGACAAAGTGTTCTCTATATGCCTTCGTTGGCACTACAGTATGAAGTGAGGTGTGTGGCTTTAATGCGAGTAAGAGATCTGTAAAACGTGACACCGCTGTTTCGTTACACATATTGTCACTATCAAAACGCTACAAAGTTTATTGCTGTATTCTCAAGGCAGATCCGCTCTTCACCATTGTTTTTCTCTGAGGATAAATCTTATTTTAACATCTTTTGCAAAATGTTTGTTACAATGGATTCCCTTTCGAGAGAAGCTTTGTGTTGTCACGAGGGTTTTGCATTTTCTTTTATTCCGCAGTGAATTACTACGTAAATGGCTGTGATATTTCCTCTAAACACAGAAGAAAGTAGTTTTTTATGTGTGAATAATAACTTAGTTCTGTGTCTTCAATAAGAGCTTTTTATAAAATCAGCTGTTTTGATGAAATATTGTATTTTTGTAACTACACCAGTGTCCATAAATTGCAAACTTAGACGTTCCTTGAAATGTTTTTGAGAAAGATTATTGGACAAATACAATAACAATTACGACGAGCTCTCATTATTAAATAAGTGCTACGAAAATGCAACAGGGGAGTCAACCATATGTACCAATGCTAGTTGCATCTTACAGCTACTTCAAGAGACACTTGAGTTTCGCGGTAAGATTACTTACAGACTAGACATAAATATCCTAAGTCCACATATGCAGCATTATTTTGGTTATTGGTCGCTTATCGTTGCGAGAAGATATTGTCTTTCTTTACTGGGCCAATCAGAATTTGTTCACTCCAATTGTGAATTCACTGATTCACGGTCGGGCACACAATATAACTGTTAAAACAGTCCAGTCACGAAAGTGTTTTTAGTTAAAATCATGAATATATTTTGACGAGACAAACAGCAGAAAGTTGCCAAAATTAATGCTGTTCTTTTTTGTGGAAAGGAATAGTACGCGCATGGTTATGTATAGAACGACTAAGGTGACTACTGGACCTTCCGATTTAATCGTAGTCTGGACTACTCAAGTATGTACTCGGTCCTCAGGGTTTTTGTCATCGTGCTGTANGGACCTTCCGATTTAATCGTAGTCTGGACTACTCAAGTATGTACTCGGTCCTCAGGGTTTTTGTCATCGTGCTGTACCCAGTCAGTGGAAATTACGACATTTGAATTATTCAATTATTACTATTGTAATCGTTTTTACTTCATTTGAAATACACAATTTTTGTTGTTCAAGATCCGTATGTTATTCAAAGGTTGCTTATTAGACTATTGCATATTTTGAGTACCGTATTAAAACTTATCGCTGAAATAACGCGTATGCTTTGTACATGTATTCTTTATCCCTGCTTGAGCGAGCACGTATGGAACAAACCTTTGAAGAAATGCCTGATAACGAAAACAGCGACTGGCGTATTCACTAAAGTTTGTTTTGGCTGCGTTGTTTTAAAGTCTCATTAAATTAAAAGTTAATTGTTCAATCTGTTAAGTTATCGTGCCTGCGCTCGTGGACATTTTGATTGTGGCCTGTAATGTGCACTTTGAGAGAGTCCCTTGCGAGTGAGACGATTCATGGTAGTTTCTGCACCTCTCGTTAATGAATCGCCGAGCATGCAGCACGTAGTTTACTGTTTGCAAGAAGCACGCTTGTCACAAGTGAAGCGCTTATCAATATATTACGTCATTCGAACGCTTGAGCTCAATGGTAATGTGTGACCGAATGTNGGACCTTCCGATTTAATCGTAGTCTGGACTACTCAAGTATGTACTCGGTCCTCAGGGTTTTTGTCATCGTGCTGTAGCCAGTCAGTGGAAATTACGACATTTGAATTATTCAATTATTACTATTGTAATCGTTTTTACTTCATTTGAAATACACAATTTTTGTTGTTCAAGATCTTTATGTGATTCAAAGGTTGCTTATTAGACGATTGCATATTTTGAGTACCGTATTTAAAACTTATCGCTGAAATAACGCGTATGCTTTGTACATGTATTCTTTATCCCTGCTTGAGCGAGCACGTATGGAACAAACCTTTGAAGAAATGCCTGATAACGAAAACAGCGACTGGCGTATTCACTAAAGTTTGTTTTGGCTGCGTTGTTTTAAAGTCTCATTAAATTAAAAGTTAATTGTTCAATCTGTTAAGTTATCGTGCCTGCGCTCGTGGACATTTTGATTGTGGCCTGTAATGTGCACTTTGAGAGAGTCCCTTGCGAGTGAGACGATTCATGGTAGTTTCTGCTCCTCTCGTTAATGAATCGCCGAGCATGCAGCACGTAGTTTACTGTTTGCAAGAAGCACGCTCGTCACAAGTGAAGCGCTTATCAATATATTACGTCATTCGAACGCTTGAGCTCAATGGTAATGTGTGACCGAATGTNTGTCACAAGTGAAGCGCTTATCAATATATTACGTCATTCGAACGCTTGAGCTCAATGGTAATGTGTGACCGAATGTGTTTTAAGAATTGTCGCAAAAGTAGTATATTCACGTTTGTAAAATTCTCACAGTATCGTACGATGGAGGATGGACGCAAGGCTCCCACCTACCTGGAGCTTTTTTCCGCGTTTGAGGCCGTGAAGCGCGGGGGCGATAAGGGCGACACTGCCACGCGCATCAAGTGCGCCATCGTCGCTAAGCCCAAGGTTCTGAACTGGCCTGCAGAGTTCTAGTCACGCTGCGTGTTCCTATGGCACGTTCAGTGGCGACTCTATTGTTTTTGCTGGAAAGTCTGTTCGAAGGTCCAGCGCAGAGCCCTCGAGTAGTTTTGTATTAATCTGTCGAGAATATTTTGAGCTACAGCACGTGACATTTTGAAAGTACCCAACGGGCCTCTTTCGAAATGTGTATTTTTTTTCTTAGAACAGCACATTGGTGCGCGTTTAATAGTTTCGTGCAAAAACGCGTATTTCAAACACTCTGCAACGCAGTTCAAGTGCCAGGTAGAAGGGGGCATTAATTTATACATTTGGCAATTGAAAAATCCACGGTGGGTGGGTAGGTAGAAGAAAACTAGCAAGGTTTTCCAGGTGTGCAGTTAACAGTTAATCAGATTAGGACTGGAATCGGCAGGAATCCTCTCCGTTTGTCGACAGAGATGGAAGGTGAGGGATGCGAACGGGTAGCCACAGAGAGTGGTGGGAAATGGTTTGCAAAGAGGGTTACTGCTAGGTTTGTAAAGGAGGGGGGTGGAACTCAAACACGGCTGCCAACTGCTGAATGCGTTATCAGCGCACTGGGGTATGCAAACGCGTGCCGATTGACCGATGATGGCGGGCTAAATCTGGCGTGCGCCGAACATTCCGAACTGGTTCATCAGATACCGTGTCGGTGCAAAGTGCGCGCGGGAATGCTCACTTCATCCCGTGCTCCAGTGGAGGGCTTATCTCTGGCGTCTGAGCGCGCAGGTTCGCATTCACCAACTGCCCTGGTTCACCGCCTCTTGAAAACCTGCACTAGTTTGTTTTATTTGAAGGAAATTATGTAGTTGAATTGTGGTCAGACTTTAAAAGGATTTTCTCATTTTCCTATGCTAACCACAAAATAGAACAGAAAAAAATNTAGTTGAATTGTGGTCAGACTTTAAAAGGATTTTCTCATTTTCCTATGCTAACCACAAAATAGAACAGAAAAAAATATGTTCCACCAAAAAAGAGGAAAATATTTGTAACACATACAACCATGAAAATACAACAAAAATTAGAAATTAATGGNGTGTTCCACCAAAAAAGAGGAAAATATTTGTAACACATGCAACCATGAAAATACAACAAAAATTAGAAATTAATGGTAAAATAATTGGCCTACGGACCTGTATACATACGAGTTAATGCAAGTGATTTTCGTAAGCTACTCAAATTTTTGCTTATAAAGTAGCATCATGCGTAAGCTTAAGAAATATTCCACTTACTCGATAGTCACCAGTTCTAGTATTTCCTGACTATTTTGGTAGCAGTACCTTCAAAAATGGCGGATGATTAGAGTTATTCCCTGGTGAATGTAAAGCTCAGAGTAGGTTCTTACGCTTGCAAAGTTTCGGTTTAAATAGGTTTAATGGTACCAGAGATATGGCATATAGCACGACCCTAATAACATCGCTGCTTTGAAAATAGATACCGCTGTGTAAAAGTTTTTAAATTACCGTCGATAGTGTGATTAGTGGTAGGAGTTAGTTAACAATTTTTTGATATATGAAATTTTAATTNGTTTTTAAATTACCGTCGATAGTGTGATTAGTGGTAGGAGTTAGTTAACAATTTTTTGATATATGAAATTTTAATTGACCGTATATTTCTGGTGACACCTTTCAATGCGATACCAGAAGTTGTACGTAAATTAGTGTATTTAATGTACTCAGTAAGAGCTGTCACCACGCTAGGTTGTGTTTGAATTGGTTTGAGTGCCANCGTAAATTAGTGTATTTAATGTACTCAGTAAGAGCTGTCACCACGCTAGGTTGTGTTTGAATTGGTTTGAGTGCCAGGAGTTGATGTAATGAAATACAAATTTGAGGAAAGAAGCCATTTTGAAAATAAGTTCATTTTTAACTTATATCCTATAGTTATATTTCGGTTGGCTTACCTTAGCTCGGCTCGTATGCCAAATGGAGCGGGAATCGGAAGCTACTGGCTCTGTTTGTTCTTGCCTATTATCAAACTGTTCCTTCTCTTCGTACTCTCTCGGATCGTTCAGAACCGGCCCGCCATGTATAGGTATTAGGTACATCCACGTGTCCATTGCTCCCAACACAGCGACTGAACGGTTCAAATGACGAACAGTTTACGCAGCGCTCCTTCCATTCTGCTACAATCCTGCTCTTCCAAACTCTGCCAGTTGTTCGTACGGCTGTCTTGTACGTCTTTTCCACATACGTATCGCTCTTAAGTCGCGCCCTGCAAGTATCGTGCGTATCACGTCACACGCGCTGTTATCGAGACTGCAGATAAGTGAATAAGCACCAACATACTTTGCGAAAGTTCAACAGCCGCTATTGTGNACGCGCTGTTATCGAGACTGCAGATAAGTGAATAAGCACCAACATACTTTGCGAAAGTTCAACAGCCGCTATTGTGTCGGAGGTCCGGGAAATAATTTGCTCCTTGGAATCTAACCCACTTTTGACCAACTTTAATTTACGGCTTCAGGTGTTGCTAACAAGAAGTGTTTTGATGCACGTTGTACAAAACTTGTTTCTTTGCCACAACCAACGAACTGTAGGTTTCCTGTTCGGCTATAGTAATATGAACCAGTCATAACCTGGAACAGTGACACTGATTACGAATCAGTTGCCCACAGGGAATTACGTTAGGTATTGAGCCTAGCAGTGTACAGCGCTGGTCANTCCCAACATAGCGACTGAACGGTTCAAATGACGAACAGTTTACGCAGCGCTCCTTCCATTCTGCTACAATCCTGCTCTTCCAAACTCTGCCAGTTGTTCGTACGGCTGTCTTGTACGTCTTTTCCACATACGTATCGCTCTTAAGTCGCGCCCTGCAAGTATCGTGCGTATCACGTCACACGCGCTGTTATCGAGACTGCAGATAAGTGAATAAGCACCAACATACTTTGCGAAAGTTCAACAGCCGCTATTGTGACGGAGGTCCGGGAAATAATTTGCTCCTTGGAATCTAACCCACTTTTGACCAACTTTAATTTACGGCTTCAGGTGTTGCTAACAAGAAGTGTTTTGATGCACGTTGTACAAAACTTTTTTCTTTGCCACAACCAACGAACTGTAGGTTTCGTGTTCGGCTATAGTAATATGAACCAGTCATAACCTGGAACAGTGACACTGATTACGAATCAGTTGCCCACAGGGAATTACGTTAGGTATTGAGCCTAGCAGTGTACAGCGCTGGTCAAAAATCACTTCTCTGTGTGTTATGCACTCAGTTGTCTCAGTGGGTTAAGGGCTTCCCTTATTTTGTCATTAAAATTAATCATCAATGTGCATCCTATGTACAGGATGAGTATAAAAGAATACCCCAACTTTGAATGTCTATATTATCAATCTGTGTTATTCAGTTTGCTAAATGTGAATCGGTGTTGACTGTTCAACGTGAATTCCGTCGCAAATACGGACGTCGTACTCTCCATAGGTGGAGTATCGTACGTTGGTTTTGTCAGTTCCGTGACACATGGTGCCTTAAGGCAAAAGTTCCGGGCGGCCGAGTGTGACCGAAGATAATGTGTAACGGATTCAACAAACTTTCGTTCGCAGTCCGAGAAAATCAACTCTACAAGCTAGCCGGGAAATGCAAATCCCTCAATCGACGGTATGGACAGTGTTGCGAAAGCGATTGCTGTACAAACCATACAGGTTACAGCTTGTACATGCTTTTACTGAAAGGATAAAGAACTGAGACGTGATTTATGCGCGTTCGTTCTTGCCCAGAACGAGGTAGACGATGCCTTCATGTCTGAGCTGGTTTTTAGCGATGAAGCGACGTTCCATACAAATGGTAAGGTGAACCGGCACAACGTGCGGATATGGGGTCAGGAGCCTCCAAAAGAAACCTCCGAACACGAGCGCGCTTCCCCCAAAGTGAACGTGTTTTGCGCTGTATCCAAATACACTGTTTTCGGGCCTTTCTTTTTTCACGAGCCCACTGTTACTGGAATCCCTTATTTGGACATGCTTACAAAGTGGTTGTTTCCGCAGTTAGAAGAGGCGGCGGGAGACTTCATTTTCCAGCAGGATGGCGCGCCACCCCATTGGCACCTAGCTGTTCGCGGATACTTGAACGAGACGTTACTGCAACGCTGGATTGGTCGAGGAGCAGCTGGTGACCAGGCTCTTCATCACTGACCCCCAAGAAGCCCGGATCTTACTCCGTGCGTTTTTTTTTGTATGGGGGTACATAAAGTATTAAGTGTTTCGTCCACCATTGCCGGCTAACATTGACGACCTCAAAACGAGAATTACGGACGCCATCCAAACCGTAACACCGGACATGATGTGACAAGGGTATGGAACGAGTTTGATTATCGCGTAGATGTCGTTCGGGCCGCTCGTGGTGGTCACATTTAACCTTTATGAATGTATGTTAAACAAACTTCACAGTTCCACGGTTCATTTGATTGGTCAACCAAGGTTGTAGGTGGTTTTGCATTGATATTATAGACCTTCAAAGTTGGGGAATTCTTTTAAACTCAGCCTGTGCTTCTTGTACATACCTATCATAAAGTCTTATGTTTTGGTTATATTGTGTAATTGACGTGGGGCCATTCATACAAGGACCGGTAATATTTTGTGTTGGGAAAAATTTGAGTATCCAATATATTTATTAATTGGGGTTCAACCTGTAGGTTTAGTATGATTATGTCATTTCCAGCAAACAACGAATCTTGGTTGCGTATTGTCTACAGTATTGTGAGTTGAAATGATAATTTTGGTAATTATTTTGCGTTACAGAAAAGTTTCGAAACCCAACAAAGTATTTTTCAGAGGGCGTTGCCTTAATTTTAATATGCCGTCAAAAAAAAATACTGAATAATGACATTTCAAACTTGTACTAAAACATTAATATTTGTATAGTTTAATTGTTTTTCTGTAGACTGTTGCGCAAATATTTTGAGAGATAAAAAATAATTTTATTTTCTTCTAAATATAAATGTCTGCATATTTTTTAATGATTTCTGTTGTATTAATTTTTGATCCATGAAGGGGATAGAAATTTTATGTAATCATGTAATGCAAAAGCTCGGTAGTATAATTTTTTATTTCCTGAATATAACACGGAATGCAGTGTCTGCAAGTAGAGGTGAGTTTAAAAAAAAAAAGAGTTTCGTATTCAACCTTGGCCTCTGCGTCTCGTAAGTTCTCGGCTAAATGGGGACCGTAGTAGCGTACGCATGTATGTTTGCAGAGTTCCACTTCTCCGTAAAACTTAATCATTATCGTAAGAGGCTCGACCCTAGTGTGGGGACACCTACCCGAGATTCGCCCAAGGTCAAAGACGAACCTTCTATTATGATGTCTCCGGCTGGTTAATTCCACGTCCTTCGAGTCTGGCGTTGTAATGGGGCAGCCGTTTCCGGCAAGGGGTCTGCCTTGTTTGTGTAATTACGCGATGTTTGTTGAACCGGGCCAAGCGAAACGTGACATGCATGTAACCAGAGTTAGTCAGCATGCTTAACACACGCATGAACTATCTTACCATCTCTCTGATGGAATGGCTAGTCTGCGTGTGTTGCTTCGCCCTGACGATGAGTGGGTGACCTAAGAATACTTGGTCACGTCTAATTGCGCAATTTAGATATCAGCATTAAAAAAACAGTCCCTGCCAGTAACTGTACAGTGCTTACAGACATGCTGAAAGTATGTTAGGAAAATTAGTAGTAAACGTATACATTTGAAACTAGTAGCAAGTGAAATTGTTTCGTTTTATTTTACGGACGTTGCAGTAAAAACTGGCGTAACCTCTACACATAAATACCTCTACACATAAATATCAAAAGTCTTTATGAATTTTTTTCACTTTATGACCCAGTCATTGACGCACAGAACAAACCGCTGCAGCTAGAAACTAAACATAACAGGCGTGGCCTTCACTGAGCAGAAGCAATTTGTCTCAATTCCACCCTTAGTCGGGTAAACTGCGAAAACGTGTAGTTGCAGTTACGAAATAAATTTACTTGAAAAGTATTTGTTTCAGCACAACTTTATTTTGGTCACAAAGCTGGTTTGGTCTTGTTCCAAACATCTGCATTCGTTCCATTGGACCAAATAAAACATTTAGAAATAATTTGTTTAGCCGAAAACTTATTTAGATGTCCCGACGCCATCTACATATATTTAGAACACACAGTCGTGAGCTTTATAAACGTTAGTTTTTTAGTGAATTATCATGTGGTTAGCTGAAACAATTTGATAGATTGTTAAGACCATCTGTAACGAAATCATGGCGACAAAAATATCAGCTGGGTACAATACCTGCATTCAATTGGTTGGTTTTATCGTATTCGGAACATTCGTCTTGTCTCGAATATACAGCTGTAGAGTTAATTTGTGATTTCGATGACAATCTGGGCAATAGCTGCGTTTGAGAGTGCATTGAGTGACACTTAATACCGATTCAAACAACCACAGTGACAACATTTCAACACACAAATAAATATAAAAAAAGGAAATAGTATACTTATAAATCGCCAAGTATTTTGCGACTTATAAACGGTTAACATTTCGCTTGTATAATTAATTTGTTAGATCGCAGTGCCGGCCTCCATGACACAGTTTGTTGCGTGCCCTGCTTACGGCGCGAGATGTTTCGGGTTCGAGTCCCGGGTAGGCTTGGTGATAAATTTTTTTCGCGGGAAAAATTGATTGTTTTTAAGATTCAATATGCCGTACACATGTCCGACAGTTTTATCTTGTTATTGGCTGTTATGCATGTTTGAAGTTAATATCTCATTTCGAACATTGAATAAATTGATTTCAGTAAACTTTAGTATTTAATTACCCCGATATAAACAATTGATTAAGTTCCGCCAAAGAATTTTTGTTTTATTCAACAAAACATTTTTCTCTGTGTCAAAAGGTATAAAAAAGGTCCTCACACCCACCACACATAATCCTCGACATCCCCTAATTTTAGTGGCATATCTTGAAGCTTTTTGCGTTAGAAGGATACCTATACAAGTGCATAAAAACTAAAGAAAACCCAACAAACTTAAGTTTGTAATCCGACCACCTGAGTGGGAGAACAACTGACGTATGCAAAGAGGTGCCTCCATAAAAATGAAAGCTCTATTTCATGCAGTACAACCTTGCAAACCCGTGAGCGAAAACTTCAAAGCTTGTAGTAAAATATTTCTATTTCTATCAGTTTCGTAGTAGTAGTTGTTTGTAGACGCATATTTACTTCTCTGTGTGGCCATTACATGTCAATATTGAATACGCATTGAGTTGTAAAAAGTAAATTAGCAGAGCTAAAAGAGTGCTCGTTTAACCTCGTATCACCCTACCGTGCCATAAAGGTTACTAGTTTCTTTATGGAGTACATCGTATGAATAAGGTAGCAGAGTGATGTATAACTTGAGAGGAGAATTTGGATTTTTTTGTTAATAAAAATGAATGACGCTTGTAATCAACATATGGCAAAAATAACTTTTTGAGTTAAGCATGTACGTAACACAATAACTTGGCTGGATTTTCTAGTTATTTCCATTATTTTCATCCCATAGGTCATATAAGTGGTGATCTGCGTTAGACCACATATCCTGCAATGGTAAACTTATGTAGTGTAGAGACTATTATACCCACAAACCAATTGTATAAAAGATACAGTAAAATTTTTGCACGTTAAAACATAGCAAAGTAATGGGCAAATACACTACCGAAAATGAATGCTCTCGCAGCTCCCACCCGTACAGGCGATATGGGGTAGACATAGCATGCGAAGTTTAGCTGTACCTGTAACCAGACTGTGTCGCAACACTGAACGGCTTTTTCGCCGTTTGAACTTTCGAAACACTTTCTTTGGTCTACGGGTAGGTCATTGTTGACATTATTATTATTATTATTTTCAAGTTTATTAGTTGCGGCAGGAGAATTTTGCCAACTAATTTTATAATAATATATATATCAACCACATGCATAGTTCTGTTACGTTTGCAATTGGATCACTGTTAATTATACACGCCCTGGCGAACTATCAGCAAATAAATAAAAGGCCTGCAAGTAAACATGGACCGAATCGCATGCTACCTGCTCAAGGGTAAACGTGAGCCCGCAGCTGAGACAAAGTGGACAGCTGAGACAGTGGAATCTAACATACAGGTCGTTCAACCTGCAAAACTTTCCAATCCCTATTTAGTAGGACCTTAAAATGCAAACTTTGAACATTTATTAACGTATGTTAAATGCTGTGATAGATGATTATGACGACAAAGAATAGTGGTTTAATTGTGTTATGTTCAAATAAGTGGAAAGAAACATAGCATTTATTAATGTTGCGCAATAAAATTAATTTAAGTTTACTGACTGATTATTACGACATACCGTATACCTAATTTCCGGGTCATATATGACTGGTCGAGTTAATTTTACATGTTTTGAGTGATATATTTCAAAACTCATTTCTTGAAATATATGAACTTACAGAACGTTCTACTCTATTTTCCATATTTTGAATAGTTTTAACGTATTTGCGGTTCTAATGTTTACGTAATTTCGCGCCATTTCATTTGCTTCGTCTGCTAAAGTGAATTTACCCTTTGGTCCAGCAGAGTTAATCCAGGGTTGATCGTATATATGAATCGGGTTAGCTCGGAAGACTTTCCGAACGCGATTAAACGTATATATATTACTTTTCGAACGCGTAGAGGAAAACGTTTTACTTCGACCGGGTTAACCAAGTTACTTTTCGTAAACGCCTCATGTATATTCGAGCCTTATTATTTTCTTATTGGCTGTTCCCCAATGAGATAGCCACTTTTAGCCCTGACCTGGTTTTAATGTTTTAACGTCGATAATAGCTGTCGCCTGTGCTGAAAAATGTTTCCCCCTTTCGCAGTGTCAGTGAGAATCCTGTTACTCCAATGCTAGAGGGGCCGCCGTGGTGTAGTAAGTAAACTACTCGCCTCCTATCAAAGCGAACCGGGTTCGATTCCCGTCGGGGTCGACCCCGGATTTTCGCATGTGAGAATCGTGCCGGACGATGCCGCTGGTCGGTGGGTTTAGTTGTGTCGGGGATATCCCGTTTCCCCCGCCCTTGCATTCCGGCGCTGCTCCAAACTCACCTCGCTTCACCCTCATCGGCTCTCAAGACCTCGATGTTAAGAGCCGTCCATATCTCTTCACTATTCACTCACTTCAATGCTAGACGTTTGCAATTCGCATGCAAAAAAATCCATCGGCGTAAAATATTAGTTATTCAGTCAAAAGGGGGACAAAACGCTACAGCTTTTAGGAAATACGTTTGTGCAAAACGATTTTCGGATTTTCCACCGTCTCTAAGCATTTTATTGCATGTTTATTACTGGCCGNGAAATACGTTTGTGCAAAACGATTTTCGGATTTTCCACCGTCTCTAAGCATTTTATTGCATGTTTATTACTGGCCGAGAGTTCTCAAAATTGCGCCTATTAATTGAAATAATATCGTAAAGCTACTGAAATGTACACGTATTTGATGTCCAGCTTGTTCTCCGAGGAACCGCAAAATGCTCCCAACCAAACTCACATGTAATCCGTTGTAATCCGTGCTCCCACTGGTCAGGTGGGCATCTGTGAAGGGGTGTTACTGCAGTGGGCAGCAAGCCTGTCAGGAGCGCCCTCTNTGCTCCCACTGGTCAGGTGGGCATCTGTGAAGGGGTGTTACTGCAGTGGGCAGCAAGCCTGTCAGGAGCGCCCTCTTCCAACACCCGCTTCCTCCCCTCTTCATGCGTCCTTACGGCCGTCGTAGTTTATGGATGAGACACCTGAGATACTGACCCCCAACCATGACCCCTGACCCCAAAACTGACCTTGTGCNTGCTCCCACTGGTCAGGTGGGCATCTGTGAAGGGGTGTTACTGCAGTGGGCAGCAAGCCTGTCAGGAGCGCCCTCTCCCAACACCCGCTTCCTCCCCTCTTCATGCGTCCTTACGGCTGTCGTAGTTTATGGATGAGACACCTGAGATACTGACCCCCAACCATGACCCCTGACCCCAAAACTGACCTTGTGCTGCTCGGATGGGCACGAGGGGGGCTGCTGTCCAGCAGGCGGTCGCCGCAGGAAATTCAGCTCTATACTCTCGCCTACCCCGTTCACAGCAACGTACCAGTCCTGATTGGACTGCAGATTCCCCGGGAAAATTCAACCCTAACACGAGCAGGGCTGGAACAGCTTTAATCCAGACCAGTCGTCACTATTATAGTATCAGCAGCAGAAGTTTAATCTAGGTACCCGACTTGATTGAAATCACATTCTAATACCGATTCGGTAGAGTTCAGCTCCTGGTGTAGTTTGATTACACTATAAACATTGCCATTGAAGTCTCAGATTTGGATACATTGTGAATGTTTTACGGTTACGGTCATGCATAATTGTTAAATGGAATAATTTCTCAGAATCATACAGTAAGTACGAGTTGGGCTGATTTCTCTACTCTCATATGTGTAAATCTCTCTCCAACACTGGCTTGCGAATTTCCAGCAGGATAGTTAAAATTAGGAGTTTCAAACACTTTCGTGTACGTTTTATTTTTCTACGTGACCCGTTATTTCTATAAACATTTATTTATGTATACCTTGAAAGCCAACTCGGCAAGAGGAAGTGTAGTACAGACATCAAAGTACGTGTTTGTGTGTGCAGCCTGTTGACCACGATACCGGGTCATTTGGTTTTGACATTTCGAACGACGTAAATAAAATACATTGAAGAGAGAGTAAAAAAACTGGTACACCTGCCTCATCGTGTAGGGCCCCCCGAGCACGCAGAAGTGCCGCAAGACGACGTGGCATGGACTCGACTAATGTCTGAAGGTATGCAGGAGGCAATTTACACCATGAATCCTGCAGGGCAGTCCACAAATCCAATCCGCGCCAATTTGAAAAAGGGTTGCACGTCTGTCACGTTCAGTGATTCTCGTCAGTCGTCGTTTGTCCCGTTCGCTCACGATCTTTTTCCGGCCTCGGCGATGTCGAAGATTTGATGTTTTACCGGATTCCCGATATTCACGGTACACTCATGAAATGGTCGTACGTGAAAATCCAAATTTTATTGTTACCTGGGAGATGATATGTCCCATCTCTCGTGCGCCGACTATAACACCACGTTCAAACTCACTTAAATCCTGATAACCTGCCATTGTAGCAGCAGTAACCGATCTAGCTGCCGACCGCATCGCGTTACTCTTATTGGTTCCGTACCTCTGTTATTTGTATACGCACGCCTATGCCAGTTTTTTTGGTTCTTCAGTGTATCAGTTTTGGGATTCACGAGTTGCTTGGTGCGTAGCTGTCTGTCATGCTCTCTCAAACTCGCATTTCCTCTAAAGTCGTGAGCATGCCCGAGAACCGGTCCCCTTTTTTTTGNTGTCTGTCATGCTCTCTCAAACTCGCATTTCCTCTAAAGTCGTGAGCATGCCCGAGAACCGGTCCCCTTTTTTTTGATCGCCACTTCTACAAGCTTGTTTCCTCTTTGACTCCACCTGCCGTGTCTATTACTACTGGTTCGCAGTCCTCTGTTGGTCATGTCTCTCCAATGAAGGGGACATACAGACGTTTTAACTTCACNCTATTACTACTGGTTCGCAGTCCTCTGTTGGTCATGTCTCTCCAATGAAGGGGACATACAGACGTTTTAACTTCACACTACAAAATAACGAAAATGTTTCCTCTGGAAGTCATCGGTATGTTTCTTATTATTACTGTGGTGGAATTTCACTTATGTAATTGTTATTGCCACTGAACTACGTCGAATTGCCCATTTCACATTAATTAACTTTTTAACTTTTTGTGTCAAAACATTGCAGTGAGTTCCTGCAAAAATATATTGCGAATTTTAAGTGTTTGGAAAAATTACACACACACTCACATACATACATTATATATATATATATATATATATATATATATATAAGGTGTGTGGAGTGAGGGAGGGTTAAGAACCTGTGGAGAAAAAAATATGTACTGAACATCTGTACATTCAGTACACGTCTGAGATATTGGGCTTTAGAAACGCCCATATATCAAATTATTCACGCAAGAGGGGCCGCGGTGGTGTAGTGGTTAGACTACTCGCCTCCCATCTAGGCGTACCGATTTCGATTCCCGGCCGTTAACCGATGCCGCTGGTAGGCGGATTTTCTCGGGATCTCCCGTTTCCCCCGTCCTTGCATTCCGGCGCTGCTCCATTCTCACCTTATTTTACCCTCATATGCTATCAAGACCTCGATATTACGAGCTCCCCAAATCTCTCCACTACACTCCACGCAAGAATTATTGAGTGCTTCGGGTACTAAGCGTCGCTGTGTACAGCACCTACCACACATGTTCTTTCTGTGCAACATGTCCACCATCGTGAACACGGAGTCTGGATTGTTAATAGTAACAGTGACAGATTGTAAGACTCTTTTGGCACGCCGTGAAATTATGAAGCGAAATCGGATTCCGACAGGCTAGATGCGAAACTTGTATATTTGCCTGTGAAGTTCTGAGTATTTCACGGCTGTTGCACTTTGCTGCTGCCATATCATTTTTTCGTTTCTCCACGCAAAACTAACCGGGTGTACGGGCGGATGTCTGGTAATGGCATCCACGTGTAAGATTAGTAACAATGCCTGGTGTTTAATTTACCAAAATCGTGCTCTTATTTTATAACTGAGTGTTTTTTTTTCTTTCTAACACGCATATTTTGGAGTAAATTTTATTTCACTATTTGATTTTTGCTTCCCAGACTAAGAAATTAAATTGTGTAGGTGGCTGAAAGGAATTTTAAAAGCAAGGCTGTGGGAATGGATCTTTGCCCGTAAGACATAGTGTTGAAAATGCCAAAACATTAAAATGTAAATAGAAATTAGTAGAATTTATTTTAATCGCTTCGCCAGTCATCCCGCAATACCTAAAGGTAAGCGTGTCATTTATGTACCGTCGACAAAGAATTAGTTATGAACTCTTATCGTTCTTCTCAGCAGTAAATACAAAGTATCACGGATGCAACGGGTGATTTGAAACGGTATTCAAACTCATTTTCGATGCCAACAGCTCGTTTTCAATATTCTTTTGATCCCTTTATTTACATATTTTTCCAGTGTTTACGTCGTATGCTACCGGCGTATCATAGACAAAAAAACTCTTCGTTATTTAGATCTGATTTTTTTTTGCGAGAATGACTTTTTTTAAATTTCAATAACACGGCACGTCGCCCACACCGTCCCCCATCGAGCCATTCCCCGGGTTAATTGCAATTTTGTAAATTACTGTTGGGAGCGGCCAATGCTTTCAGACCGCTGGGTGGCCGCCTCGTTGCGGTCAGAAGCCATCACAGGGAACAAATGCAGCNTTCCAGTGTTTACGTCGTATGCTACCGGCGTATCATAGACAAAAAAACTCTTCGTTATTTAGATCTGATTTTTTTTTTGCGAGAATGACTTTTTTTAAATTTCAATAACACGGCACGTCGCCCACACCGTCCCCCATCGAGCCATTGCCCGGGTTAATTGCAATTTTGTAAATTACTGTTGGGAGCGGCCAATGCTTTCAGACCGCTGGGTGGCCGCCTCGTTGCGGTCAGAAGCCATCACAGGGAACAAATGCAGCTAGTCTACTTCGTATTACCTCCCCTGCGCCCCTTCTGACTCCTTCAGCGGGAGGGGGCGGGGCTATGGTCGCGTGGCTTTCACGTGGGTTGGACGGCGTTGCGACCACGTGATCTACAGCCCTGGCCCGTGCACGCGGGGAAACTTCTGGTCACGTGACGCGTTTGGCCTTTCGCTTCAATCCAGTCGGGGGGCCGCGGTGGTGTAGTGGTTAGACTACTTGCCGCCTACCAAGGCGAACCGGGTTTGATTCCCGATGGGGGTCGCTCCCGGATTTCCGCATGGGAATCGTGCCGGACGATGCCGCTGGTCGGCGGGGTTTCTCTGACGATTGTAAATCGTCTGCAGAGCATTTAACAGTATCACAAAAGCTGCAAGACGGTAGCACAGAGTTTAAGTACAGAGAGACGCAGTGTGATGAAGGTTCCTCTGTTCTCGGTTGTGGACGTATTGTGATGCCGTTCTCTGATTGACTTCACGAGGCTCTGGACACGGGCTCAATGTCTAATGGGCTACACCGTGCTGCGAAAGATTCTTGTAGGATGGACAGTGATTGTGAATGGCGCTCTGGCATGCTGCTTGCCAGTGACGCTATTTTGCTGGTATGTGCGCCTGAAGTTCGCGGATTAAGCGGATGTTTCTCTTTTCTTTATTTTTTATTTATTTTTATACGCGGCGTATTCAGCCACTGGCCGGTTTACATATGTACGTATTACATAAAGATGATAAACTAATATTTATTTATCAGTCTATGTACTATGAAGTAGTTTAATTACACACACGGAAAGTAAACTACTTTGCTTACTCAACATTCGTTCAAAGAAAACTAACTTAAATACGCAGAAATAGTAGCTGGTTTTAATGACATGGCCTGGTTAAATTGAATTAGCCACATTAGTATTAAATTTAGCCTAACAATAGCATATCAGTATTTACCTTTTTTCTTTTTCTCCTCCACAGTGCATTTTGTAATACGCCCTGTTTCATAATTTTAACGGTTTATTATTATTATTATTTTTATTGCTCGTAAGCACAAATTTATATTTGAACTTCGCGTGGTGGATACCATTTCGTTTCTGTTTTAATTTTTGTATCGCGTAACATATGCTCTATCAGGTTTTGTAAAAGTAGTGCTCGGTTTCATAGGTTAAAGTTTACCGTTTGCGATTTGTTCGACGGTGGCCTGTCTTTGATGCTGAAACTATGCATTATGGATACTCAGTGAATTGCTCGATCGTTTGTATAATTTTCAACGCCTGAAAATTTGTTGAAAGCCAGTCTGCAGAAGATACCTCGATTAACAGGTTTTTTTATTTAACCTTTATGCAAACCTTTTTATGCATAACGGAAGTAATAGTTTTTGGGAGATATTAATTTTTTTTTTGTGTTCAGTTCTATAGATACCTTAACTTACATTTCTAGTTGGCAAAAAATACTGTTTATACGTTGTTTTTGCAGAACCGAAGTGACAGTTTTTTGGCATATTAATTTACTTTATGCTTCTGTTCGATATTATTTTTGAAGTATTGTTGACATCTTTAAAAAAAAAAAACGAAGTCTATTTTTGTCAATTTTTAGCTGGATTCTTTACTCCCGGAATAACCAAATTTTCGATGGTGCCTCACGCCTCACTGGGCGGGTAATTGAACATGCAGGAACATTAAACAAGACAGAGAAGAAAGACAGATATTGTCAATTCACGGTAGCTTCCAAATTTTATGAAGCCCTGCGGAAGTTCTACTTCCAGGATATTCATCCGCCTCACGCACACAAAGCTTAACCGAGACAACGCACCGCATTCGTACGCGTTCCGTGTAATAATATTTTGTATAAGAACTATTTATCACTAGGCATTATCAACATACCAATTTTCTCACTGTTTTGAAAATTTTAATTGCAAATTAAGTATTATAATTTGTAAACAAAATATAAATACAAATTTAATATGACAAAAAATTAGGTGATGTTATGTTTTTTATGTTCACACAAGTTCGCTTGTGATAATAACATATTTAGGAAACAACGAAACATTTCATACATGGGGCGATTTTTCAAAGGTTTGATTCAAAAAGTGTGACGAAACCGCGAATAGACTGTAGACCGATAGCCGCAGTAATGTTGGGGACTTTGAACATCGAAACACACAGAGGTGCAGCCCAGTAGGCACAACTGATTTTTGCTAAAACGCTCTAAACTCACGTATACGTTTTTATTTGTACAGCTTGGTACGTGCCTTCTCGCAAATCACTGGCGGTCAGTATCGGCGGAGCCTGATTCTCATGAACTATTGAGTCACCATGTTTACGATCGTGGGCAAATTGCATATGCGTGACACTTACGACCGGTAGTGTACACAGCACAGAGTCTTCCCTGGGGCTAATCTGATTTGTTGAATTTTTAGCACCTCTTTGAAACGAATGATTAATGTCAATACCATCGAGCACGCAGCGTGTTGTTTACTGGTTGTAAGAAAAATGACATTAAAATACTACGCGATTGCCGCACAAATAATGTGTGTCCGAACGGGTTAACCAAGTTCAGTAAGGAAATGTCTCCACACAAAGACACGTGCATTATAGCCAAAGGAAACTGCAGGTGTGCGTCTAGGATATTGAAGTATAAACTCTGCGGGGGGAAAAAAAAAATCGCGAAATAACCGGTGGTGTTACTATAACCCAGCTCTTCGTGGTCCACCCGTGCACAAGAAGACGATTTCTCCGAGTGATGGATCCTCTTCATGCCTTGAGTCTCATTTTAAGTCGAGCTGGATGCGCATTATCCGCGCGGATCACGCCGGTAGTCTCCGGCGAGGATAGAAAAGGGTGGGGGTGGGGGCATTTTAATCCCAGCGAGCGCCAAGGAGCAGGTCGGCTGTGAGATACGGCGGCGTCGCAGCAGCGGAAATGGCCGGCGTCTTGACGCTGATCGGCCGTCGAAATTAAACTCGAAGAGCCCCCAAGAAGGGTCTCGGGAGGAGGGGGAGAAGATGAAGGGGAAGACAAATGACGCACGCGTCGGGCGATAAGGAGACTGTTGAATCTCCTGAAGCGGCGCGCGCGTCCCTGTTTGAAGTGAAGGGCTTAGCAGGCGCTGCGAGACGTTTCCAGAGGGGATTATTTCTCTGTTAGGTTGGCGATGGCGTTCCGTGCCTCAGGAGAGGACCGCTTCTTGTGAGGGACCATAAGGTGTTTGTAGAGGCGGGGGAGGAGGTTGAAAAATTTACCTCTTTCCCCACTCCTTGGCGAAGAGGATTAAAACCAAGTGACTAATGAAAAGTCGTGGCTTAAAACGTGTTTGCACCATCCTCCCCCCTGTCTCTTCTGCAGCGACAGTACTTGGTTCGGGACGACTGAACTCCTGCGCGCGCTTGTAATTCCCGTGAAGCCGATATTTTCTGCAGAACTTGCCTCGTGTTCTCACTTAACTTTGGTTGTTACAACCCTCATTCTCAATCAACCTATTCTTTTCTTACCCTCTCTCTTCACGATTTTTCCGTGAAGGTGTGCTACATTTGACCAACTTTCATGAAATTCCTCGCAGGTAATTTTTTCCCCCATCTTTGTGTTTAGTGAATTCAAGGACCAACTTGGATATAATCATATACATGAGGGGTTGTTTCCGTGGGAGGGGTTCATTTCCAGTATGAATATCGGCAATAGTGGTTTAATCTTAAGTGTTCGTTTACACACTATACAGTGTAAGAAATCTGAGCTGACATACATTATTATCGACGTAGGCATTCATGTTTGTGCAAAAAGAATGCAATCTTAGTGATAGTCAGAAAATAAAAATATAAAAGCTGTTACTGTAATGTATGGAGGGTGTTTCTCCGTGGATACGCCAAAGCTTCGTAGCAAGCGATAAATAATTAAGAAACCAAATTACTGTAGAAGTACAGTTTCTGCACAAATAACCATTCATGACTCAACACAGTAAAAGCATACTGATGGTTTCTTGGTACCATAAAAACATTCCTTCAACTATATATAAAAATGTGTCTTTTGGTTTTGTATGTTACTGCATTTACAATCACACATGTAGCTCCTACAACAATATTTGCCCAGTTCACTATCGGGATTGTCTCTGTGGCAACTGAATTTGCCTTCCCCCTATTTTGAAAGAATAGCTGAAGCTGTAGGGATCCTGCTGAGGAAGTGAGGTTGTGAATTTGACCACACCCTTCCTGCTCCGACCGAGTCTTGTCCAAAACTGCTTGCCAATGGGTTTCTTAGTCCTTGACCAGACACTCGGTAGTTTCACCTGTATATTCACCTTAAGATTTCCTATAGCTAAACCTCTTTGATTATTTGGTCTTACTCACGCCTCATTCCTACATCGGACGCTTGCTGAGGTGGAGGGCTTGCATACTTTGGGGGTGGAGGACTGTGCGCCCTCTCCTTCCTGATCATAGCTAACGCACTGTACTGACGTAAACATGTATCTAAAAAAGAAACAGCCATGTATTACCCAGGACGCAAATTGATAAGTACACGAAGGTGAAATATAGTGACAGTTGCTTTAATGTGCGCATACCCATTCCCTGGTTGGGTGCTCCAGGCTCCGGAACGGGTCTTGTATTTGATTGCATTCTGTGTTGTGTGAAGAATTCCGAATTGGTTGGTCTGCCGGTGGGCGAGTAGGTTCCTAAGCGCTTATTGGCGAACGGCATTCCAACATGTCGCTGGACAGGGACGCCATTTTGATGGAGTGTGCCGCTGGAGTTCGGCGAATAAGCTGCCGTTTCACGTCCGTACTCCGCGACGTAGCAATATTTTGCTTTTAAACAGAGATATAGGTAAACATAAATGTTGTTGTTTTAATTATACCTTCAATTTTACTGACTATAAGTTGAGAGAAGTAGTGTGGGAAATAATGTTTGTTTCGTGTTAATGTTGACGATCAAATGCAACGGCGTGTACAAGAAATTTGGGCAGCGCGAGTAAATGAGGTGTTCCAGCGGCAATGCCAATGGGGTTGAATTGAAGGTGAAGCTAGAGCAGCGACGAAAGACCACGTGGTTGGAAAAGGGAGTACCTCGAGTAAACCAACCGGCCATCGGCCGGTTGGTTTACTCACATGAGAATATCCGGGCGTCACCCCGCGGGTAATCAGAGCTTACTCGTCGCTGTGGGAGGCGAGTGGTATGGCGCAGATGCAAGGGTGGGTACTGACAAGGTACTTCACGCTTTGTTTGCAATGTCGCGCGGGTATGGACCAAGTGCCATTCGCGTGTCGGGTCGCCGGGGAGGGGGCTGCCGTCGCGCTAAACCGCGGCTGCAATCATCGTCGACCGTGTTTATCGCGGCGTGCGCCTGATCCCTGTGGGCAGTATCTATCCCAGGCGTCCCCGAGGATTGTGTGCGCGCGGGGTATGAAAACCCATCGCTCAATGGCCGTGTCGGCTGCGATCTCTCCTCGCGGCCGGGGATGTAGGGAGACTGGGCGGAAAGTTGGGCCGGAAGCCACGGTGGATGAGGAGCTGGGCAGGGGCGCGGGGCGAGCCGTGCTGCGAGAACTGATCGATTGCCGTCGTGACCCCACCGGGCGTGGTGCATTGTTACTGTCCGAGTTCAGCAGGACAAGACTTCAGTAGCTAGCGAGAACAGTCTGAACTTCGCGTATCACTTCCTACGGTTATACCACAGAACCATTGGCGAAGCGTGCGTATCTCGCAGGTGAAACTGTATTTTTTACTATATCCTTTCAACAAGTTACGTCCCTTGTGTAGGTGTCTGCCTGATGATGGGCGATGTTACTACCTGCGAAATGTTCACAAATAGCATATCATATCAGAATCACGAATGTCTTGCTTCATCTCACGTAGTTTCCAGCATTTTCAAATTTCGAAGGTGTTTCTCTCCGAATAATTTTAAAAAGTTTGTACATTTTGTTCAAGATTATACTATAAGCTATTCATACTTTGAGGAAGTTCACGAGCCTCCGAAAGTCATTTATTGTTATTTTTTGTATAACTTGTCATCCTCTCCCTCATTGTAACAGTTTTAATTAAAACTAATACAAGATGATTCACAAGGAGTTACCGCTACTCACATGGCTTATTCCTTAAATCATTTGGAGCAATATATGCCATATAGAAGTGGGTTCTATTCCCAATATTTACAGAGTAATTCGAAAAACTTGAAATGCCTAGATTATTGCGTATGGGGATGCATGAAGGATATTGTGTACCAAAGGACTGTACAATTACGCGGGGAGCTACTTGCGCGTATAATGCATGCCGCTACAGAAATCAAAGACAGCCGCGTGCAACTACGTAGATCAACACGTGCGGTTCACAAGCGTGCGGGCAAATGTATGGAAGTGACAGAAACTAATTTGAACATATTTTGTAAGCCTGTTAGACGCAACTGTGATGCTCAACTTCAAACATTACGGTCTGATAATATATCACTGTATTTACGTCTGAAAGGGTTATTATTTTGTTTGTCATTTTTCAAATATTTCGAATCACTCCGTAAATATTGGAAATAGGACCGACATGTTTATGACATATTTTGCTCCAAATGATGTAAGGAATAAGCCCTGTTAGTGGTGGTAACTCCTCGTCAATCACTCTGTATGCAAGGTCGCGCGGTGGCCTGCCTGACTCGCTTTTGTGGTGTAGGTTCGACCCGCTCACCTGCAGTAGGTGTTGTTTCCCCAAGTGGTTCAGCTCATTCTGGTGCAGTTCCTTAATACATTTCCAGCTCTTCCCCAAACTAGAAGAATACCTCGGTTATCTTTAGTGCGTGAACGTATGTAAATCATTACTTTTTTTTTGTCCTCGTGTCCACAATAGAAAATACGCTGCACATGAAAGACTCGTATGGCCGGTACAACGCACATTAAGGAAACTGTGCCTTATGTTTTAAGCTTCTTGATTTTGATGTTGAGAAAGTTTCTGCCTCTTTTGTTTATGAATAGGTAATGCAACTACCGAGGAAGCAGCACTGTGTTCACCTGTCGCGAGAAACGCGCTCGACACAAGCACAGAGCACACCAAAATATTTCATGATTGCAACACACGAGCTCGTAAATGAATTCACTACCGAACGGTTTTGAATCTGATACAAACTTGCAACATGTTTATGGTGCGGGCATCACACGCGCAGGGGTGGCATTCTATTTGCCAAGGACTACTTTTTTTAACAGTCTATTAACAAAAGTGTTGCAACCGACCCGGGATGGCTTGTGTTGGAAACCAATGAAGACGTAAAATAACTCACATATCAAGGGTTCGCGTGCATATTTCAACAACCCGCGGAAGGATCCAAAGACCGCAGACGTAGATGTCGGCGAGATCGTTCATCACTGCAGAGTTATGTCGCGGGAAGAAGTCTTTATTTGCAGCGGGAATGGGAGGAAGTCTTGTCAGCCTCGCGCGTGGAGGGCGATATTGATGTCAGTGGTATAGGAGGACAAGGCAGGAAGGGGGTTGCCCGGATGCGTGTGTACCCATGTGCGAGGGCGGTGGTGCTGTCGGGCAGTAAACATCCCGTATGCCCTTCCCACCATTTCACCCCGCCGACTAGGCAGTTTATTTTCCCACCCTCCCTCCGTTCTTCCCTTCAGCAACCTTCCAGGCTGATGTCTGCGGCTGAGGCTTCCTGTCCCGCTGGTGATAGTTGCTCGCTTCTGGCCTCGAGAGGGGGTTTTGTGGGAGGGGGGAGGGGCATGTCGCCGACGATCCTTCCCGACCTCGGATCTACCCGTCGACCCTCAGGGCAGTAACTCCTCGCCCGGGGGAGAAGGGAAGTTCCTCCGTCTCCCGGTGTGGTGTTTGCTCGCGTCTCTGCTAATGCGCCGCTTCCTAACCGACCCGCAGGCGACAAGGTAGGCCAAGTGCCATCCCATCCAACCCCGCCCCTCTGATCCCTGAGTGAATGCCGCGTGAAGTCGCCGCATGGTGCCCTGAGGACAACCGCCTGTCAACTGAAGTTGAACTCGATCACAGCTGTTGTTCGTGCGCAAAAATATCTAGACGTTTCCTTTGAGCACAGCGAGACTACGAAAAAAGACGTAACTTGTGCAGTTGGGTGGCAGTGCAATGAGGTACCTTCTGGGCTGAGTGAGTAACAAACCTGCGAAGGAAGAACAGAATCCCGTGATGCCTGGTATGTGGTAAAGCTTGTCACTCACTGGGGCAGCAGGCACTGAGGCTCGAGCATGCAGAGGACTGAGGAATCTAACTAACCTACAGATCTTCGAACCCTTAGAATTTTGTTGTCGCCATGAAATCTTGCTTCTTCTTATTTAGAGGGGTTATTGTGCGAGGAATTGGGATTAGGTACAAGCAACTATTGGAGGAGAGATTTGAGAGGTTCTTAAAAAATTGGCGGAGGAAACCACGGAATGTTGAGCCGGTCGGTATGGAACCCACTAATTCCCGAACGCCAGGAAATATTTGCTTCATCGTCAAAAACTCGAGGTAACTCGTGCTGTAACAGTGGCGCTTTGAGCGAGCAAATTCCTGCTGCAGCGCGTAGCACTTCACGTTATTCAACCGCACCGCTGCAAGTCGGTACTCGCACAGCGGTTACAGCGGGAAAATATGTGATGCATCTCCGCTGGAAGCTGATGTCACATTCTTCTTTGAAGTATTGTACCATTAATGGAATTACAAAAATGTTATTGGAAGTGAGACCTCTTACAGTAGAACGTAGAATGAGCATAACGTAGGGAAAGTTTACTTCTTGCACTCAGCTACTGTGAGAGTTATTTTTGCTTTGTCAGATATGAAATTAACTTCTGATTTCATTCAAGAAAATAAACTGTTTCATTATCACAAAACAGCTCAGCCTAAAATAAAGAAAAAAAAAGTTATATTTAAAGATAATTCGGTTGTTCGTAGTAGTTATTCAGCAGAGCCTATAATGCTGCGTGCAGCACTTGTCTGCTGAATGCGCCCAGTCTGGTGATGGAGCGGAGTAGAGTGAAGATATTTGGGTGGCATCGAGGTCTTGAGAGCCGATGGGGGTGAAGCGTGGCGAGTACGCAGGGGCGGGGGAAATGGGAGAACCCCGATAAAAGCCCGCCGACCAGCAACATCGTCCGGCACGATTCCCATGTGTAAAAATCCGTGAGCGACCCGCCGGGAATCGAACTCTGTTTACCTTGGTGGGAGGCGAGTAGGCTGACCACTACACCACCGTGGCCCCTCTGGTGGTGGAACTAAAATGCATGGTCATACCACAGAGTGTTAAGAATGGAGAGGTGAAATGGTGGCGTGTGTCGCGAACTCCAGCCCGACACGCCGATAAAATGGCTTCACCGGCCAGCAGTATGGACCCAGGAGACTAACTTGCCAGACGGCAGCCTGAGCAACAGGGAATATTCCATAACTGCAATTACCAATCAGACCCAAAACACGTTTCCACAAATTCGCGCGGCCAATGAGCCAATGAGTGAGCGAGTTCGCTTACATCAATGGAACTGCCGCGCCATTTCGCTTCTGCTGGCTTTCCTATTTTATGATCATTTCACATACACGATGATACAACTTACTATCATATTTAGATCATAGCTTACATAGCTGACCTCATCTTTGTTGCGAAACACATACTAATGGTAGGACAATGTTTGCATTACAACTCTGTTATTAAATGTTCTTAGTTAAATTAAAACTCCCAGAAATTTCATAGAGCCTTTACAACACCCTGGAAATATTTCGCATAAAATACTAAGTACCGTAAAACCTCGTTTATCTGGACTAACTGGGACCAAAGACAATCCGGAAAATCGATAATCCGGGTAATAAGCAAAACAAATCCTTAAATAAGCAGACTTACCGTTTATTACGATAAATAACTATGTTTTGTAACAAAATTACATAGAATTGTTAAAAAGACATTTAAAAAATATAAAAATTACTTTTCACATAATTTCGTAACAAAAAATTGGTCCACTATCTTCTGTTTGAAAAACGTGTGGCGTTTGAATGAAGCACGGTCACGCAAACGCTTTATCGTTAATAGTTCAGCTGGAGCGGTGTCGGGCTGACGCTCTAAGTACGCCATGATGTTAGTCAGCTGGTCCGCAGCAATTGCGTTTGTCGTCCGCTGTGCGGTGTGATCGCTCCCTCCTCGTCCACGTCAGATTCTTCCTCACTGTCTGCTGTAGATGTGCATGCCGCTACAATTTCTTCTTGCGTCATAGTGCCGTAGCCACCGTCATTGTTGTCTTTCAGCCACTCACTGACGTCTTCCATATCAACATCTGAGCACCCACTTATTGTTTATAACATTTGCAGATGGTTGTTTGCAGCCATTTGCACCAAATCATCGCTTGCCATTTCGTTTGTAGCACAAATAGCTGGCCACAGTTTTTTCCATGACTTTTCCAAAAAAATATTTGTGATGCAATCCCAAGCGTCGGCAATCATGTAAATAACGTCTTTGATATTGATAGATTTCAACACATCAATCACACTTTTTTCCTCAGTTGTTTTACCAAGCAGTTCTTTTCGGTAAACTCTTTTGATGTTGTCAAGGACTTCCTGGTCCATAGGCTGGTGGAAGANGTTTTACCAAGCAGTTCTTTTCGGTAAACTCTTTTGATGTTGTCAAGGACTTCCTGGTCCATAGGCTGGTGGAAGAAATTTCACTTTAATTCCTCCACTCACGAGTTCTTGTTCTACCCGGATGAGACTGAGCATTGTCGGTCAGTAAAATTGCTTTTTTCTGGTAAACTATTTTCTTTCAGGAATTTTCGAACTTCAGGAACAAATTTATTAAAAAACCATAAGAATTTGTTTTTTGACAGGTAGGTGCGTGAAAAAACACCAGCCATTACCACTGGCAACGTATTGTGGTTCAAATTTTTAAGCGCTCGGGTATTCTTGGATTTCCCTGCAATGAGAAGAGGAAANCCACTGGCAACGTATTGTGGTTCAAATTTTTAAGCGCTCGGGTATTCTTGGATTTCCCTGCAATGAGAAGAGGAAACTTGTGTTTCCCTGATGCATTGCTACAAGCCATAGCAGTTATCCTATCTTTGCTTTTCTTGTAGCCCTTAGCCGAATATTCAAGCTTTGATGCTAACGTTTTGCTCGGAAGTATCCGGTAAAAAAACCCCAGTTTCGTCACTATTATAAACTTGATCGGATGTCAATTCTTCAGATAAAACAAATTGTTCGAAGTCCTTTTGAAATTTTTCAGCAGCAGCAACATTACTAGACAAGCTCTCTCCAGTCAGAGTAAGTTGGCAAATGCCGTGTCGGTTTTTAAAACGCTCTAGCCACTCCTGGCCAGCAGTGAATTCTAGGTCAGGATTCGGTAACTTTTTGTTTAAGCTCAAAGCTTTTTGGGCCAAGATCGGCCCAGATATTGGCAAACCACGTTCTCGCTGAGCACTGTACCACATGGATAGAGCGTCGTATAATGCTACATTTTTTACTTTTTTATTTTGCTGTTTCTCTGCCTTCCAAATTGTTTTACATATCATTTTACAATAAAAATCTTTAATTTATTTTCTTTGCTTCTTCTAGTCGGACACTGTTGAAGTTCCAACTCCCAATTCAGCACCTATTTTTTTCAGTGCGTCCCCCTTATCAATTCGATTAATAGCGTCTAACTTTTTATCCATTTAAACCACGACTTTCTTTCGCTTCGATGCCCTTTTAAACTTGTAAGTACACTATAATACACTCCCAAACACTTTGATAAAAACAAGAACAATATCCAGTTGAACCTCACACAATAAACAAAATGACAAGTGCCGTTTGAAAACAGTAGAAAAACTGAGGAGATTGAGGGAGCGGAAGTGATGGGTAGGGATTCAAGGTCAAGTCAAAGCTATTTATAGCTGGTGAGTCAATCCACTTCATATTACATATCATCTACACTGATGAGCCAAAAAAACTGGTTCACCTTCCTAATATCGTGTAGGGCCCCCGCGAGCACGCAGAAGTGCCGCAAGACGATGTGTCATGGACTCGACTAATGTCTGAAGGTATGCAGGAGGAAATTCACACCATGAATCCTGCAGAGCAGTCCACAAATCCATAGGAATGCGAGGCGGTGGAGATCTCTTCTGAACAGCACGTTGCAAGGCATCCCAGATATGCTCAATAATGTTCATGTCTGGTGATTTAGG
>NQII01000492.1:85205-131152 GCA_002778355.1 Clitarchus hookeri | reverse complement strand
CGGAGATGCTATGTCCCATCTCTCGTGTGCCGACTATAACACCACGTTCAAACTCACTTAAATCTTGATAACCTGCCATTGTAGCAGAAGTAACCGATGTAGCAACTTTGCCAGACGCTTGCTGTCTTATATATATAGGCGCTGCCGACCGCAACGCGTTACTCTGATAGGTTCCATACCTCTGTTATTTGCATACGCACGCCTGTACCAATTNGGCGCTGCCGACCGCAACGCGTTACTCTGATAGGTTCCATACCTCTGTTATTTGCATACGCACGCCTGTACCAATTTTTTGCTCTCCAGTGTTTGTGAACATTAAATTAAAAACATCCGGATTATCCGGAGATCCGGATCAAAGAGGGCCGGATTAACAAGGTTTTACTGTAGTTGTATTAATTATTTTATATAACGCTTTAAGTTGTTTCAAGACGTCACGCACATTAGAAACACCATTTCGGAGCACACCAACATAACTAAAAACTGCTTTCACAAAGCGCTGTGTCTCGAAATATACATGTGAGATACGTACAAAAATACTTACGGCCTACATTGAACCATACTACAGATTTCTCACCTATAAATTAATAAGGCTACTGCTTGAGTCCCATTGGTCCACGCAGCACGACGGGAAACTTTGCACGCCAGTTTTATTGCAGTGCAACACAAATACATACAGGACTATACTGAACCAAAAAACTAAACTCCGTCCAACTAACTCTCATTAAGGGCCTTTCTAGCTGTCATACAGGTCTCATTGTAAGCAGTTGTGTCTATTCTAATTGTAATACTATGGAATTATCAGTGTTAAATCTTTTTTTCACTAAAGAAATGAAAGTCGATCTTTTGGTGCCCTTTTATAAATTCGGTTATTGAAACATTAATGCGTGATCGTTGAAAATTGTCACAGTCAGCAAAAATTGCAGTAAGTAGACCTCTTTTTATTATATATATTTTTTTGTAGAACAGTGTTTTAAACTATAGTGACAAAGCTGTATCTTTTATGAAGAAATGACAGTATTAACATTCTATTGTCACCGCTTAAAATTCTGAGGAAACATGACACACGCGAAGTTTGTTTATGCTATTTTCCACCGCCGCGCCGTCGCAATGCTTTCTTATGGACGGATGTGACCTTGAGTCGNGCGAAGTTTGTTTATGCTATTTTCCACCGCCGCGCCGTCGCAATGCTTTCTTATGGACGGATGTGACCTTGAGTCGTATAATATTGTTTACTAAGGATTCCCCTTAAATACACGAGATATCGGTTTCACAACACATAAAGGAATGGTCAAATGGCATGCTTAATACGTACACCCAGAGACCGATATATGTGCCAAAATTATTATTTCCTTTGCTGTTTCGTCGATTCAAATGTGTCATTTTTATAGCTGGTGTTTATCCTTCTATTAGCCTTAGCCATCATAGATAGTGAACATCGTTGAAAGCGGTTGAAAATGAATGCCCTCGTCAACTGTTTTTCGCTGCTGATAATTTTATAGTTTTTGCCATGCAACTCCGGAATTAACTACACGCGCGCACACAAACACGCACGCGCGCACACACACACACACACAGAAACATGTAAGAAATGTTTCCATAATGTTATGCCTTATTTTAGCCACGCCTAATATAAAGCAAATTGTGTTAAATGCTCCATGTAACATGTTCTTTGATTAACAAGTGATTAGTAGTCTACGTTAAAGGTGCGTGTTTTATGATAAAGGAGAGAAAATAATTGTAAGGAATTTAGTACCTTACCTGTTTGCGGAATTAAACAGCAAGCTAACCAAATATGTGTGAATATAGAATATTTCGCTGAAAATTACTACCTGTTGCCATATGTAGATAATAGTGAATTCTTGCGTTAGATCCGATTAAGATAGGTAATAATCATATCTGCTTTTCNCTGTTGCCATATGTAGATAATAGTGAATTCTTGCGTTAGATCCGATTAAGATAGGTAATAATCATATCTGCTTTTCCAACTCGTTCACGTTGGGCGTAATGAGTTATCAGGAGGCGTCTGAAGGAACTTTATGGGTTATGGTTGTTTGATATTGTTCAACTATTAAAAAGTTTCAAGTCATTGGGCGTATTTACTTAATCTTCAACAAATGATGAAAATACTCGCTAGGAAAGCAAAGCATAATATATTTTGATTACTGTAATTCATTTTTTATATTTGCCAGTGATGAAATACCGATTATATACTTCTTAAATGCGGATATATATATATATATATATATATATATATATATATAAACACCCGCTTGTGGGAATGTATACCAATTTCAGGTTATCAAATCAATCCAATTTGTGTATATGTTACGAGCTTGTATATAAATCCTTGTAGTAACTCTGGCGATGTGTGTGTTAATGGTGTTCTTTATCTTTTCGCAGTATTCTAACTCCAATAACTTGGTCGTTACAGTTCACCGTCTAATTTTTGTGGAGCCATGGAAGTCGTGTTGACGTACTGTGTCTGCGGAGTGTGTCGTAACTTCGGTATGAAGAGGAAATGTTTCTTTTGTAATAAAACTAAAAAGAAGAGTTGCGCAATATGACGGAAATGTGGGAAGTTCATAACGGTCAGAATTGCGCTTTTTGCAATATCCTTTTCTCTGCGATACCACAAAGTCAGGGAAGATGAGTCGAAGAAAAAAGTAATTCGGAGAACATGATGGTTATTGTTAAGACTAAGACGCAGCAAATAATCGCGCCACGTTGCCATTAAGCTTAACTTGTTTCAGAGCTCCCAACATTTGCGTGAAAAGCACAGATATTAGAAAATTGTATTCGAAAACTACATGGTTGGTTGCCAGGCACTAAGCTGTTATCGTAGTAAATTTGTTTATCGTGTAATGTTTCTCAGACTTATTAATTTTGTTGAAGAAACCACGCCAAAGGAAATGTCTGCACATTTCGTTTCAAAATGATTTATTACTGAGCTCACGGTATTTATTATTGTTACTACGACATTCTGACAANGTCTGCACATTTCGTTTCAAAATGATTTATTACTGAGCTCACGGTATTTATTATTGTTACTACGACATTCTGACAATAAATAAAATTTATTTTGAAAGCGTTTCCGACATAAAAAAATTCCATCTTTTGTACACAAACTAATAAACAGTCCAGCTAGACTCTGATGTACGTATTCACTTTATATATATATATATCTTTACCCTACAAATCATTACATTTTGGTTATGGCTTAATTTAATTGAAAAGAAATCCCAAAGAGTGTGTATGAATAAACCTTATTCATACCCACTTGTTATAAACTGTATTCGATTATATATGGCACCAAGCTAGCTTCTCTGTTAGTACATATGCCAGTAAGTTCTCGTTTGTGTGTATATAAAATAATGTATTCGTTGACACATACATACATATATATCTACGCAAGTATCCGCGTACTAGACGGGAAAGGAGTAACATCAATTACAGTAAATGGAAACCTAAAAATTTCAGTGATTTTTATACAAGTTAAAACTATACGTTCAATGCATAGGATACAAAGCGTATACGCTCCGTTGCTGAAAGCTGTGATTCAGTAATGCTAGCGGAACGAAACATGATGCTATGAGTTTTTAGATTTACCGAATGCTAAATCTCTATAAACATCATGGTCCATGCTCCATCCCTCTCGACTTCCAGCTTATTCTGCGATTGTGTTGATCAACAAAATCTCTATATACACATACCAATACTGTTTATGGTATTGTCTTACAGAACCCGCATTAATCGAATACGTTTTATCTGCAAAATTAAATAAACTAAAATCCTATTAAATTATTGTTAATTTGTCATTAACACTGAAAAAAAACAACATGCAGCCGCCGGAGCGTAAATCGAGATTTAGCAACTGCTCGATGAGTAATTAAGTGTGTTGACGAATGTAAATATTTTGAGGCCACTATTACTAAATGTGCTTCCAATAAAACTGTAATTACATGTTGGATTGGTTAATGAAGACAAGGAATAAACATGAGGATTCTTAAAACCATTGTTGAAAGCTTTATGGAGCTGAAGTCTGGGAAATAAGTGAACGTGTGACATTTTGGAGACATTGTTGTTGGCTGACATTAGTATCTAATGAAGAAAATGAGGAAATACGAGGAATAATTAATATATATTCCACAATAGGTGATAGTTTTGAAGCAAAGTGCTTGAGATAGAATGGAGTAGTTTGTGGTGGCTTAAGATGCGGGAATGTGGTGCCAGAAAGGCAGTGTATCTGAAAGCAACCTGCAAGTTTATGACTGAAAGAATACAAATCGTTGGAAATAGGTCAAGTGATTCTTCGCGGGGAATAAACATACCACACGGTAGGCTTCGATATTGTATACACATTATAGTCGTTTTTATATCGTGATTAGCTGGTGTTTGTATGATAAGTTGTTTCAGCATTTGACTGGGCCATTTCAAAATGAGTAACTTCGGTACACTGAACCGCCATGAATTATTTACGAATAGTAACAAAGCGGAAACATAATTCGAGAAATCGAGAAAACTATTCCACCCTACAGTGATTTGAAGTATATCTTGTTCTTGAAATCTCTTTGCGAAAAATCACTGCCCTGGACAGCTGTTTTGGAGCAACATAAATAAACTTAAATGGTAATTACACCTTTAGAGAGAATTTTCTTTTTATATGAAAAAAATTTAAAACTGTAGTGGTAGTGTGACTTTTGTTTTTTTCTGAGTTTTGGTGGGATTTTATGTTTTTAAAACATAATATAGTTACATTCTTAACAAAAATTCCCTATCAGTGAAATATTGTTTAATAATTAGGATTTTAACTTTAAAATTAATACCAAAGGAATTTTCAAAACATTGCTCAAATTATTGGTTGCTTTCGTTGTCTACGTAAGTAGTAGCAATGCTATGTACCATTTTATTTCAATTCAACTATTCGATCACCAGCAGGTAGTGCCTAACTTCTGTTTAAATTTGAATTTTTTCTAAAAACTCAAAATGAAACTATAGGCGTATAAGTAACGGAATTTTCTAAGCAATTTCTGTATTTCACTCTACTGACGTCAAAATTTATTTCGAACAGTAACTTATTATGTCACTAACGTCCTATTTTAATTTTTTTTGGCAAATTATATTATTTTAATTATTACCGTTTCGTTAATTTGCTTTCGAAAAGTTTTGCCAATTTTTTGCGCCTTCGTTGGTATTCTGTTTGATATCTATGATAAACTCATAAAATATGCTAAAAATATAGAAAATAATTCTGGGCACTCGAACAGCGTTTATGTGTAAACTGTAAAATCTCGATAAACTTTTGAGTCATCACATCTACGCTAACACTCTAGCTAGTTTTTCTTTACATGACTGGATGATAAGTTTTTGAATAGGCTAATTTCTTCACAGACCAATCTGGTCTGTGAAGATTTTTTTTGTTCTACTAGAGCCATTCTGACGCAAGTATTAACAGACAACATGTTTAAATGGTTTTCTGGATAATAATCTGACCCTCTCAGGGAGGATGATTCCCTGCACGGATGAGGACGATGATTTTTCATGCTTACATTTAGGAGATAACTTGCGATGCAAGCGTGTTTATTTTTTTATTGTGTTGTTTTTCACCGGCGGAGGACTTGTTTGCAGTTTCGCAGTAGCTGCGGTTCATCTCCCGTCTCCAGGCACTCCCCCTAGTTAATTAGCGACTCTCGGAAAGGGANGCGTAAATCGAGATTTAGCAACTGCTCGATGAGTAATTAAGTGTGTTGACGAATGTAAATATTTTGAGGCCACTATCTCCAAATGTGCTTCCAATAAAACTGTAATTACATGTTGGATTGGTTAATGAAGACAAGGAATAAACATGAGGATTCTTAAAACCATTGTTGAAAGCTTTAGGGCGTATGGAGCTGAAGTCTGGGAAATAAGTGAACGGGTGACATTTTGGAGACATTGTTGTTGGCTGACATTAGTATCTAATGAAGAAAATGAGGAAATACGAGGAATAATTAATATATATTCTACAATAGTTGATAGTTTTAAAGCAAAGTGCTTGAGATAGAATGGAGTAGTTTGTGGTGGCTTAAGATGCGGGAATGTGGTGCCAAAAAGGCAGTGTATCTGAAAGCAACCTGCAAGTTTATGACTGAAAGAATACAAATCGTTGGAAATAGGTGAAGTGATTCTTCGCGGGGAATGAACATATCACACGGTAGGCTTCGATATTGTATACACATTATAGTCGTTTTTATATCGTGATTAGCTGGTGTTTGTATGATAAGTTGTTTCAGCATTTGACTGGGCCATTTCNCATTATAGTCGTTTTTATATCGTGATTAGCTGGTGTTTGTATGATAAGTTGTTTCAGCATTTGACTGGGCCATTTCAAAATGAGTAACTTCGGTACACTGAACCGCCATGAATTATTTACGAATAGTAACAAAGCGGAAACATAATTCGAGANAAAATGAGTAACTTCGGTACACTGAACCGCCATGAATTATTTACGAATAGTAACAAAGCGGAAACATAATTCGAGAAATCGAGAAAACTATTCCACCCTACAGTGATTTGAAGTATATCTTGTTCTTGAAATCTCTTTGCGAAAAATCACTGCCCCGGACAGCTGTTTTGGAGCAACATAAATAAACTTAAATGGTAATGACACCTTTAGAGAGAATTTTCTTTTTATATGAAAAAAATTTAAAACTGCAGTGGTAGTGTGACTTTTGTTTTTTTCTGAGTTTTGGTGGGATTTTATGTTTTTAAAACATAATATAGTTACATTCTTAACAAAAATTCCCTATCAGTGAAATATTGTTTAATAATTAGGATGTTAACTTTAAAATTAATACCAAAGGAATTTTCAAAACATTTCTCAAATTATTGGTTGCTTTCGTTGTCTACGTAAGTAGTAGCAATGCTATGTACCATTTTATTTCAATTCAAGTATTGGATCACCAGCAGGTAGTGCTTAACTTCTGTTTCAATTTGAATTTTTTCTAAAAACTCAAAATGAAACTATAGGCGTATAAGTAACGGAATTTTCTAAGCAATTTCTGTATTTCACTCTACTGACGTCAAAAATTATTTCGAACAGTAACTTATTATGTCACTAACGTCCTATTTTAATTTTTTTTGCAAATTATATTATTTTAATTATTACCGTTTCGTTAATTTGCTTTCGAAAAGTTTTGCCAATTGTTTGCGCCTTCCTCGGTATTCTGTTTGATATCTATGAAAAACTAATAAAATATGCTAAAAATATAGAAAATAATTCTGGGCACTCGAACAGCGTTAATGTGTAAACTGTAAAATCTCCATAAACTTTTGAGTCATCACATCTACGCTAACACTCTAGCTAGTTTTTCTTTACATGACTGGAGGATAAGTTTTTGAATCGGCTAATTTTTCACAGACCAATCTGGTCTGTGAAGATTTTTTTTGTTCTACTAGAGCCATTCTGGCGCAAGTATTAACAGACAACATGTTTAAATGGTTTTCTGGATAATAATCTGACCCTCTCAGGGAGGATGATTCCCTGCACGGATGAGGACGATGATTTTTCATGCTTACATTTAGGAGATAGCTTGCGATGCGAGCGTGTTTATTTTTTTATTGTGTTGTTTTTCACCGGCGGAGGACTTGTTTGTAGTTTCGCAGTAGCTGCGGTTCATCTCCCGTCTCCAGGCACTCCCCCTAGTTAATTAGCGACTCTCGGAAAGGGANCAGTTTCGCAGTAGCTGCGGTTCATCTCCCGTCTCCAGGCACTCCCCCTAGTTAATTAGCGACTCTCGGAAAGGGAGAGTGAAGATGTTCCGTAGCCTTGTTTCGCCAAAATATTACCGTGTTTTATTTTTATCTCTCTGCCTCTTTTTTCTTTCACCCCATTTACGAGCGGATTACGTTGCCCTCCCCAAACAACCCCGAATAGCAGCTCCGCTCATCCCTTGTTACTAATCATCAGAATCTCTTACGTTCTTCCTCCTGTCTCATTTCTCGTCCGGCTTACTTGTCGCTGTCGTGCCTTTTTACCGCTCTTACTTTCAGTTCTTTTGGTAGCTACACGTGGAGAGTGGTGCTGTGTAATTAATAGCCCAGAACGAATGTTACATTTTTGCCGTGGTGAAGTTTCCAACAGTTAACAATAAGCCGAAGATGAACGCGTGCATGCCGAAATATTGCGGGAGTCGTTGAACGGTTTAATCGTAAATGCGCGTGTCAAAAGATGGAAACCGAACCAACTAAATGGAACTGTTACATTTTATAATTAAAAACGTACTTTTTGTAATGAGTGCTTCGCCGCATGTGCACAAATTAACGCACCCTTTATTAAAACTGTCTCTTTATGACGGGACTGCGGTGGTGTAATGGTCAGACAATTAGCCTTCCACCAAGATGGACCGGGTTACATTTNCATGCCGAAATATTGCGGGAGTCGTAGAACGGTTTAATCGTAAATGCGCGTGTCAAAAGATGGAAACCGAACCAACAAAATGGAGCTGTTACATTTTATAATTAAAAACGTATTTTTTGTAATGAGTGCTTCGCCGCATGTGCACAAATTAACGCACCCTTTATTAAAACTATCTCTTTATGACGGGACTGCGGTGGTGTAATGGTCAGACAATTAGCCTTCCACCAAGATGGACCGGGTTACATTTCTCGGAAAGGTCTACGTGATTTTCACTTGGGGGAAACATGGCGGACGTTGTCGTTGGCTGGTGGGTTTTTCTGGGGGTACTGCTCTGCTGTTGTATTCCGTTACGACTACATCCACAACTCGTTTCACTCCAACGGGTGCTGATGACCTCAGTTGCGATGCACCTCTCAATATATATATCAACTACGACTCATGATTTTCTTTTCGAAATCATCTTCCCTCATCTGAGCGTAGAGAATCTACGTCTAATGGGCACAACCATTAGATCATAGGTTCGAATTCTTCCTCGGGTGTTTCCAAATTAATTTTTGAATCATGTTACGCTACCTGCAATCTGGAAAACTGCGCTCTAAGAAACTATTCGCAAATTTACTATACGGGTGTATGTATGTAGTGAGAAAGCGCATATGGTAAATTTATTTCCCATATATCCATGATAGCGTTCCTACATTAGCTCAGGAAACAGTCAAATGCGTAGGAAACTTCCTAACTTTGTATAGTAGTGACGCTAAACGTTCCATATTTGAAACCAGACGTGTGGTATTATTTCCACACGATATATGGGTTAAAAACTTCGAATACAGTTCAGGAAGTTGACCGGAATTTTGTTATAGTGCTTCAGACAACTCCAGGAATGCAACATTCGTGGGGCCATCTGATTTTCGCCAACAGAGTTTCACGCAGCCTAGGCACAAATATCCTACGCGTAAATTTACAGTTTTCCTTTTGTGATTGACCGCGTATATTTGGGGGAAGACATTTGTTATTTTACTCGGTCAACCAGTATTAGTTTTCCCCGGTACTGAACATCTGTGATTCGCGAACAGACACCAGAGACGCACAGCAGTCGAAACCACACTCTAAAAAGAGTTTTATTTGCTGCAACACATGTTTTGTTGCCGCCAAAAAAATATATCGATAAATATGAAGCACTGCAAAGTATGTTTACCACAAACAAAATGTTTGTTTGATCGGTATATCAAGGCAATGATAACCGTGTATTATGGTTACAACGGTTCAGCAGTATCCGTTGTGATAAATACAGTTAGTCTATTTAGAACGTTAAGCCATTATATTTGCCGGTGATTTAAGGAATTCGTTATTTGGTAACGTAGCATTTAGAAAGTTTCGTTAGGTACTAAAAATTATAATGATCGAAATAAATGTTTTATTTTCACTTAACCCTTTTCTGTGGTGCACAGAAACATTTCGTTACTGTAAACACAACAAGCTCAAGGAAACATTTTTGCTTGCTACAAAGAAAGTCAATATTGAAATAAAACAAAATGTATAAAGAAAAAATCAGTAACAAGAAACGTGAACTTATTTAACCTTCCCTTTAAATTAAAGCAAGATTTGGTTAGTGTAAACAAAACAGCCTCAAATAAATACTTTTCTTTGCTATACAGAAAGCTATGAACGTATATTTTTACAGTAATCCAACCAAGGAAGTATATCTGAGCTAAAGTGTTTTGGCTCCTGGTTGCTACTGTGGGAGGCTGTTGTGATTGGTCTACGTTTTTAGCGTGTTTATTATTTGTTCAGAGTCTGCGGGAGGTGCCAATTGACTCATCAACCAACTGCAATAATAATACCAATGTACGATTGTTTCAAGTCAAGCTTACACCAAAAAGAATCTGAGAATTTTCCAAGTTTCTAGTCGTTTGATATCGTCTGCTGCCTCTGTCAATTGTGCCACACAAAACTAAGCTACAACAGCGACGGTACTGTGCTGTTGGTTAAGAACCCTGCTGGGCGTGCCGCATATGAGGTGATCCATTGATAGGCCTACACATGGAACAAATATATACATTTTTTACTCCAGCCTGTTACGGAGTCATTCCGCGAAACTATAAGTTTTCTCCTAGCAAGACTTTTGCTGCTGGGTTTTATTTCTCCTCCTACGAAAGGGAAGAGGGTCCATCCAGCTTCCAAGGTTTCTAACCACATGCACACTCGTTCTTCGGTTTCTTACAGGTGGAGAAAGAAGCATTACTAGGTAATATCTGCCGTATCTGTACGCAAGGTTTCAAGAGTTAACACATTCATTCGCAGATAAATGTATAATTTTAGGTGTTGCAGTGGACAAGTTCTTTTGTTTGGAAGTGTACAAGTATTAGAATAACGCTCCGTCACATGTCGGGACTCCACTTCGTGTGCGACGTCCTGTATATAGGACACGGTAACTGAAAAGTTTTAATTTAGTCACGGAAGGTGGGAGAGATAACTTATGGCTATGTATTTGCTCTACCAATCTCATTAACATTATTTCACGATGTTAAGTTGGCGCAGAATTTATGTGGCACTATTCCCTTTCGCGTTCTGATAGTTTACGGAGTTTCAGAGATGTTGTCTTCAGTTATGTGAGAAAGAAAACAGGAAAACAAAATGTGAATGTTGTTTATTTTTCAAATTTAAATATTTTTATGTGATTTTTATAAACGTTTTAAGCAATAAATAATTATAGTGAGGCCTGATGCGTATCTGATGTAGCAATGAACATGTAAATTTTCAAAAAGCATTGCTCATGCAGCATGATGTAAGCAGTGGAGCGAAAGAGACACAAGCATGGGCAAACACAAAAAAAAAAACGTGATAGAACACAACACATCAGCAGAGCGACGAGAATGACGGTGGGGGAGGGGGATGACCAAAATGTCCAAATACGCTTACGTTAATGGTTGCGGAAGGAGTGGCGAGACAGTTTAGTCGGTCTGCCGGATCGGTTAATGGGCGCATTGACTACTGGTTGTTGAGCTGAAAATGTTTGGTTCCGTATCGGCTGTGCGTGCTCACCCCCCTCCCCCATCTTCCCCTCTGCCGTGGTCAGTTTCCGAACGCAAAACACAGCTGCGCCCCCTCGTGTCCGCCACGCACACATGAGTCTATGTACACATAAATGCGTGTACGCATTTAGATATAGTATATGTTTCCCAAATTGCCTACATTCACATCTTTTAACGTAAAAGTACCTTATTTTGGTTAAACTGAACTCTTACTTATATTTAATCCACTAATTATAATATTTCATTTATAATCAATAAGAATAAAAACTTAGAGAAAATAGGTGTGTTAGTAATGACTAGTAAGAAACCGCTCTTAAGCAAAATATTATTACACTGAGTGCGCACGAATGCGGTTCGTAGTCCTTTTGGCGCAATGTTCTAGACTTGGTTAAGCTTAGTTTGCATGAGGCGGGGTAATATCCTGCAAGCAGAACTGTAGCAAGGGCTTCAGAAAAGTTGTAAGTAACCGTACATGTTTTCACATACACGGTTGCATTGATGAACGTGCATGAATACAAAACATAAATCCAAGTAACTATACTATTGAGACTGAACTCAGATTTTACGCGTAGTGATGCTCTTCCATTGGGATATTATTTTGCACTCAAATTTTGCAAAAGGAATTTCATGTGTCATGTTGACTTGAAAACATATTTTTTTTGCAGTATCAGTTTTGTGTTTGCTTTTTTACTGTTCCGCCGAGAGTTTTATTATTAGTAAGTGTATTTTCTAGTCTTCCCGTTTAGTTCCGAGTGGATGTCACGAGACGGCTGCCGTGTTGGTTCACGAACCATCTTTACCGACATAGCAAGCGAGCCCTGGCCTCATCTACAGAAGCCATGTTCATGCGGTACCTGAACACACGACCTCCAGTAGCGTCTGTGTGGAAGTGCCGACTATTCAAGAAGCAACTTGCTGCAGTCATCTTGTGTTTCCGTGTACTCTTTCTACAAATTTATTTTTCGTCAATTGTGTAGATGTTTCTATTTTTATGGACAGTTTATCATTAAGGGCGCAGAGAACTTATGAATACAGAGGCGAAACAGCCGCCTATACATTGAACTCTGGCCACACACGCCATAACAATGGCGACACTAGCCAGCAAAATTTTACAACGCCGTTCGCCAATCAGTGCCTGGTATCCTGCTCCCCAACCTGTAGCATAACCAGTAAAGGCTGTTCACGTTAAAGGGAGCACTTTTGAAATCAACCTTAGAAAAAAGTGACTGCCCATATTGCATGTATGCTACAGCACACACTGGCATGCCAGTTAAGTTTGCAGCTAATACGTGAAAATAGTTCTACGATTTGACGTTGAGTTGAATGTGTAAAAATTGTAAATTTATGTCTACTGAAGTCAGTATTTCTTGCTTTGTACACATAAGAATACGACTTGCAAATTATTTACATATTTACTTAAAAAAAAAAAATTACTTTTTCACTTGGATGACGCATTAATACAGTGAAACGGCCAATGGCAATCTTAATTTTACATATAGTTTAATGATACAGAAAGAGAAGAAAAGAAGATCTAAGGAATCGTAAGGAAGGCTTTCAAAAGTGCTCAGTTTACCGTGAACAGCCTCTAGCAAACCTTTCGTACTATGCAGTAGTCTATCTGACGCAAGGCTTGTTCACAGAAATTCGCGGGCCCATACAGCAAACATGCTACGCCGGAACTGCCACGCAATTATATTTCCGTGTACCCACTTATTCTGTGTTTTCGTCGTGCATCCTTCTTGACATATATGCTGATTTATGTTTTGGTAAGCTTTAGCTCCTGTACTTGAATCACAGACGTCAGTGCTAAAGTTACCGAACCTTATGTGATCGGTCGAATAGAAGGACGGCTTCTAAAACAGCGGTAAATTTAAAAACACAAACTGCTGGCGTGTGCATATAATATTGAAATTTTGCGTGTGCACTGGCTCTGGTGAAGTAGTGCTTGGCGTTTTCTGCTCTTCTCTTTTTTCATTGTCCCTCCAATCTTATTGCCTTTCCTTATTTCCCGATTTTCCACAGGTTATCGCTTTATATATTTTACTCCTGCCAATCAGCAATGGGTTGACTAGCTACTTTCAAGANCCGATTTTCCACAGGTTATCGCTTTATATATTTTACTCCTGCCAATCAGCAATGGGTTGACTAGCTACTTTCAAGACTTTTATCCTAGCACCGTCTTATGGTTCATACGAATCTATGCTATCTGCAGCAGTCGCTAGTGATCATAAACTTCAAGCCTTCTGTCTTCTATTTTAGTGCTCTGTTAATTATCAGGTTTTCTCCTGCACAACTCACTATATAATTTTTTCTTAGCTGCTGTGGCCTTGAACATTTCTACAGGATGTGATGACTTGTCCTCTATCCTGCAAATGCCCCGCGCATAATTTTAATTTCATTATGCGGAATTCATGCACAGTAGTTTGACCGTGAAGTTTCCATGCCCAGTTGCCAACTGTATACTGNGTAATTTCATTATGCGGAATTCATGCACAGTAGTTTGACCGTGAAGTTTCCATGCCCAGTTGCCAACTGTATACTGTAGTGATTAAGGGTCATGATTTTTCGTAAAAAGATTTTGTGCGTGGGCTTAACATCTTTACATCCTTTTACATTATGATTTGATGCTGGTATTTCTAACATGACATTGCTGCCTCTTTACAAGTCACAGATGTCCAATTTATAATCGGTCAGCTGTTTTTCATGATATTGAATTCAGTGGCGTCAGGAAAACTGTTGCAAGGTGTTCTAGTGCTCACTAACTACTGTACACAGATGCACACAGCGAGAAGCAAGGAAGATTAAGGAATTGGGACGCACTTAGCCTATTGCCACCACTCAGTAACAAGAAGCGAGGCACCCCTTACTCACGTGTTGTGACGTCAGCTGCAAAACTGCGTTTGTTGGGTGATGCGTGAACTAGGAAACAGTCAGGTATAGTAAAAAGCAAACACCAGCATATCGTGCAACATTTCGTCATGCCCAAGTAACAATTTACATGTACGCCGTCCATCACGACTACTTAGGAACAAGGTTGATTCAGTTTTAACCTGTTCGGTGACGCATTCATTTATCAGCTGAAGTGTTGCAATCATGTCATATTTTGGTGTGCGATGTACTTGTATCGAGCATGCTCTTTTCGGTCGGTGAACAACTAGCTGCTTTATCTGTGAATTGATCGAAATATGTAGAACATTTTACATGTTNATGCTCTTTTCGGTCGGTGAACAACTAGCTGCTTTATCTGTGAATTGATCGAAATATGTAGAACATTTTACATGTTAGATAACCCGCAAGTTAGAAATTTTAAGCTTTGGGCACCGGCTCGTTGCAGTGCACAGTACCGGCTAAAATTACCCNAGATAACCCGCAAGTTAGAAATTTTAAGCTTTGGGCACCGGCTCGTTGCAGTGCACAGTACCGGCTAAAATTACCCTTCATGTGCAACACCTCCACGGTCGTGGACTCAGTGAGTGAACTGGTTCAATCGCGTATTTCATAGGTTTGTTTCTGTTTTCAGACGCACGACTTATGTTTTTCAAACACATGGTTTTAATTATTTGTTCCTCTCTTTTAGTCTAAAGAGTGAACGAAAATTATTGCGCGAACCATGAAACACTGCCTTTTACAGCATACAGGAGCCGTGTTTAAAGCGTCAACCTCTAATGCTGGTAAACTGACCCTTGACCTTCCGGCGTGTTACTCATTAAACCTGGCGAGCTGATGTGTCTGATAGCCGTGTGTGTGCAGTACACCGTCGGTCGTGCAGGTTCCACGCGGGTCGCTGGAGCTTCGAGAGCGTCGAGATTGTCACAGCTGGAGTGTACACAGTAGAGTGTGGTTATTGAACCCTTATTTAAGCGTAGATGAATCCGATTTGACAGTGCAGGGTATAACAAACTGCGAAATGGTCAGTGGCCTAGCGTCATAAGACATCGAGCTAGCATTCCCTGGAAATAAAAACTATATATATATATATATAATCTTACGGCACGTCACAGGACATCGGTAGGACTAGGAAGCTGACAAAATTCGTGTGACAGGACAGACTTCGAGTACTCCTAAGTTTGTGTTACTTTTGTAATTTATTTAATGCTTACCTGATTTGTGCCGCAGAATAAAAGGTTATGTGAACGAGAGTTCTTATTATAGTTCGCCTATTGATTTGAAATAATTTGGCGACAGTCGATCCCACAGACACCTACACTAACAAAATCCACGAAAGAAATATTTAGTGTGTAATAAAGATTCACACTGTTTAGTTAGTATCTGCAACACTTGCCCAGAGAGGGAGGTAGTAAACACGAATCACAGAGGTTCAGTTCTCAAGTTACCGAGTGGTTTTTCATTCGGGCACCAGCCAGTGGCAAATAATAACTGCGGACGTGTGTAAACGGTATTGAAGTCTACCATGTACTTCGATTTTTTTTCGTGAAAAACAATTTCTCTACTTATGAGAGAATTAATGATCAAAAAGGTTGAAACTCTGTTTATTCTTTGGTCTTAAAAGCAAATAAACAAGCTGCATATATTTTTTTTCTTTCCGTGTGAAGCATTATTTGAAGTACGTAAATTTCGCTTTTTGCAGCAGCATAGAATTTTCAGTTCTTTACATGCTCGGGCCGCTATTGTTTATCCGCCGCGTAACGAAGCCGGTTCGCATTGGTGGGAGACGAACGCTCTATCAGCTACACCACCGCGGCCCCTCATTTACGTCGTGTTAAAGCAATTATATATCTGTACGCACTATGCGAAAGTTACAAACTCCACATAGTAGTAAAACGTAGACACCGTGTCGGAACTACCTAACTTTATGTTTATAAATACATATTATGTTAATTAATTGGTTGACTAAAACAATTTCAAATACGACTTGGTTTTGGCTTGCAAAGCTACTATAAAACTTGGTTTGCGATGAAAAATTTGTTCATAATGAATGTGAACATATCAAAATGAAAGTATGTATAATTTATGGCATAACGGTTCATGCTCATCGTGTACCTCAGGGCTATTAAAGTACACGATGAACATGCACGTGCCTTAAAGAATACCTTCTTTAATTTGATACGTACGTTTTTCGTCGTGAATTGAACGTAACTCTAATTTAAACTCAGAAAAACTATAAACAAATATGGATATATGGCGCGTGGTCAGAGAGTGCAAGAGAGCGCCAGCGAGTATAGAACCCCGTGCTCTCTACGTGCTCTCATTCTTTCGTGCTCTCTCCGACGAATTGAGACAACCAGAGAGCGTTCTCTCTGACATCATGATGACGTGGTCGCAAAAGCGAGAGCACGAGAGAGCGCTCTCTGGGCCAACTGAGGCACGGCCTCAGTTCTCTCGTGTCTTTCTCGTGTTGTAGACTTTGCGGGGATTGAGAAGAGGAGGGAGGGTGAGCGATGCTGATGGAATGCCCTTGGTGTGATAGAGTGGGAAGGGCAGGGGGCAAGGACGAAAGACGCGCCTGGGGGGACGCAGGTGCCCCGGCCGAGTCGCGCCACGCGAGGCGCTGAAGTGACCGCTGCTTGGAATCGATCCAGGGACCTCGCCTCCCCGGCCGTGCGTGAAATGGATGGTCCCGGCGGTGTTTGGGCTCGCTACGGGAAGATTCATGTGCCCCCGGGCAGGGCAGCGCCGTCCGCGCAACAACGGCACACGTCGCAGTCTGCGGGCGTTGGCTTCCTTCCTCCCGCCGGTGCTCTTAGTGTACTCTCTGTGGCCAGTGGCGGATCTAAAAACCCATTAAGGAGAGGGCTACTTGAGGATGGGAAACTGCATTACATTCAGACCACATGTTTACCAATAAGCATCAAGTTTTAATGCTACGTGTAAATGTCTGTACTTACTGGGTAGGCGATCCAAATACGAAGTGTACGTATTAATATTGCATTATTAACAATATTCTTGGTTTAAAGAATAATCTCATCCGATATAAAATCAAGCTCCAAAAATCTAGCCTCCTTAACCTTCCACTGGACCTTCCTGTACTTGTGGTTATTAGCGTACCAGTTCTTTATCCAAATTCGTAATGCAGCGAAGTAGTGCCTGTCTGACAGAAAGGTATTGTGATTTTCCGAGAGTTGTCTGAAAGATTCTAGAGATATACATTGCCTACAATATACATATGTACACTTGTTATAAGGAGAGTCGAATACATTTTACATTTAACTGTCGTGTCACATGACAGATTGAAAGATTTATGAATTAAGATTGTGAATAGAATACGTACGTGCATGAGTTATCTACCCTCTGCCAAAAGAAAGGTGTTGCACGTTTATAAAAGTACGGATGGTTTTGTTAGATCTCTTTGACATTTTGATATAAAGCGCTTCCGGTTTTTTTGGCTGAAATATGCAGTACGTATGTGATAGTCTTGTTTTTGGCTTCTTTGTCACGTCTGTTATTATCGTACCGAATATTCTGATTCCTTCCTTTCTGAATGCATAAATTTGTTCTTTTTTCGTTGTGGTTGCATTTTAGTATAATAGTTATAAATAATATTCAAACAATACACCACGTTACCACAACCAAACAGTTGCTGGCAGTAACGAGGCGAGTCCTTTCCATACAGCAGTGAATTTATTCAACGCAGACTAGTAGCTCATCGTTATCTTCCACTCGGTTCTCTTCTACGCTTCTAGATATGCGCAGATCCCAGTCGCTATTTGTTCCAGTATTGTTTCGTTACTGCTGATGAACACTGGTGATCACTGGTACTCGTTTCCGCTGCTGAATAACTGCTTGTCGCTGGGTTAAATTGATTACTGAGAACACTGAAGTTACTGGAATTAGCTGAGGAGTGTGATACTAGTGAAACTTAATACTAGCGGAGGTTTAAAGATAAATAAATGTTAAGGCAGCATATTAAAAAAAGAGTTATTCTCACTAATTTGTCAATGTAACCCCAAACCCCTGGACATAGTGCAGTGGAGAGATTTGGGCGGCTCTTAACATCCAGGTCTTAAGAGCTGATTAGGGTGAAGCGACGCGAGTATGGAGCAGCGCCGGAATGAAAGGGTGGGGGAAACGGGAGATCACCGAGAAAACCCTCCGACCAGCAGCATCGTCCAGCGCGATTCTTACTCGCGAAAATTCGGGAGCGATCCCGTCGGGAATCGAATCAATTTCGCCTTGGTTTGAGGCGACGATCTAGCCGCTACACCATCCGCGACCCCTTCCCCCTCACATCAAAGGAATCGTCAGGCCATTTCGTTTCTCTGTACTTACATACTCTGTGGCTGCGGTTGTAGGTCGTTTACGGAGGCTCGGGAATTTCGCGGATAGATTTGAGGATATACAAGACTTCGAATTATTGCACATTTAAACTAAATTTTGCTTTTGGATCACAGAGATACGCCCGAGAGGACTGGGCGATACCAAACCTACAAGAAAACATGGACGGAATACCGTCCTTCCTTGTGTGGGATAAAACTATCGGGGTTAGCAGGCAGTGGCTGAACAACAGAGGCTTGAGTAAGTAGAGGACTATGGTCTAGCTTACCGTCCGTTGTCGCCATGCCTAATATTACATAATACGTTATTGAAAAACATCCATAAAAACTTTACACGTATAAAAATTGCAAAAGTAGTCTATTGTAAAACACTTCAACGCATACTTTTCATTCGGCGAATTCATATACTCTATTTGATGCATAAGTGTTTATTGATTCTTGTGTAAATAAACCGAGACCTGAAATATAATCGTATTATTTAGCCATCGGAAAATAAGTTTGAAATGTACATTACTGCAGTTCAAGAAATTTGAATTTTAGTTTACCATTTTTCACAGTTTTGCTTGTCCAGTTTCTTTTTTAATTAGCTTTCAATATTTCCGTGCCCACCATTTGTACTTTTTAGAAAATAATTTATCATTACATTGAAATGTCAGTTAATAAATATTTGGACGTGAAAGTCGCACATTTGAACCTGGTTGGGTTTATGGACCAGTGCGCTAATTTGTATTTTGTGTTTTAATGTGATTAATTCAATAATACACAAAATAATTATTCAATATTCTGCGTATTCGTGGTGTTGGAAACTGAATTCTCTCATTATGATACAATATATTTACTTTGTGAAACATGCTCATTGCATATGAATATCCTGCACATCATGAAATTTTTACGCACGTGGCTACGAATGCTCCATTTATGCGAGCAGTGTGTTGCATACAGCCGTGCCGGCGGTTTTTGTTGAAGACATAACTCTTCATATTCATTATTTACATTGCTGTTGGTTTACTTTCGTCACCAACCTCATTTTACCTGTTGATTGACTATATCGGTCCTTATTTTAGAACATAACTTCGAAGAGTTATTGTGTAGTCGAAAACAGTAATAAACTTAAAAAGGCATTTCACTTTCATTGATATCTCCCAAGTTTCATGTAATTACCACAATTTTTACTTCGTAGAACGACGCAAGTGACATTTGGAATAATAGTCAGTAAATATATTTTATTGTAGTCTCAGACGTCAACTTTCGAGTTCGGTGTAATATGTACACTGCCTTTATTACTTACATGGCAATATTTATTTGAAAAAGTGTTGGAAGGATAAGAAATAGGTGATAGGAGAAAAGTAACTGACTTGAACGTGAACAGCCTATGAGAGGGTCGCGCGGTCTGTGCCAAGGTATCCTTCACACAGTGCCATGGGAACGCAGTACTATCGCAAGCCTCGCCAGAATCAGCCAGCTGTTCAGTATTCGGTTGTATTGTGTCTGTTCGCAGTTCACCGACATTTCTACTATTTTATGAAGACAATTTGTGCATCAGTTTATTTCACCCAGCCGCTGATTACATCTGCAGCTATTTTGCCTACGATGGCAGGGATTTGCGAGAAGTAGTTCCCGTGTCTTAAGGTCTTTTTAAAATTGAAGTGTTTGAATAAATAGAATCTGAATTAGTTTCCTTGATGTTTTATGACAATTGTATACAAATTAGTACAAATTGGCAAATTGGCGCAAGAGTAACGTATTTATATTTATAACGATCTCACGGTGTCAAATTGGGAGAGGCACGTGAATTTAGCTTGAATCATGCACTGGCGTGTTAAACTTATAAGCATGTATACTTTAATGGTTCTTGTATCATTTTACAACAGTTGTTTCGACACTCCCTGGATGATTCTGAGTCTGCAACAAACGTGGGAATATCTTATAGTCCATTCAAGGCTGCTTCCTCGATATTCCTTCCACTTTAGCCCTGCTAAAGTTCTACTTCCACGATACTCCTCCGCCTCATAAAAACAAAGCTTAACCGAGTCTAGAAAATTACAGTAAAGGGACAGCGCACCGCTTTCGTGCGCTTTCAGTGTGATATTATTTTGCATAATAACTATTCCTTACTAGGCATTACCAACACACCTATTTTCTCCCTGTTTTTATACATTTATTATAATGTATAGATCAAATTGAAGTAAAAGTTAAATTGAATTAAAAATAACATTTTTTTTGTGTTAACATATATAAAACGTTTGTGATACGTAAAAACAATCAAGCACCTCATGCATGGGGTGATTTTTCAAAGAGGTCATTCAAAAAAGTGTGAAGAAACCGCGAACAGATTATATACAACACAGTTCATAAGGGCAAAAAAATATTTCCTCATATAAAGGCAGCAGCCAATAAATACACGACAGCCATAGCAAAAATCCAGCACTTTGGTCGTTGTATTCCGTATGGTCGGGCGGAACAGGAGAATACGTTCTGCCTATTGTGAAGGCCAGTGAGCAAGTGACACACTGCTCGAGTGTTTAAATGACTCTGGTGTCTAACGTGCTGCAATCTTATAACGCTAATTGGTAAGGTCTCTAATTAACGAATGAGGCCAACGTGAAGGACTGGGATTTCTTATTGGCACCGAAAAATGTCGTTAATACTGGTGAGAAGGTTCATTTTAATGTGCGGAAAGCTATACTGTGGGTACAAAATAGAAACAAACTATGACCTACGAATTTAAAAAATGTTCAATTGCGAACCGGCTGTGCCATAAAACCAACACGCTACTTGACACGGCGGGCAGTGTTGACGTGGAGATGGTTTTCATCGCAGGACGGCAAACACGCAAGCTTGCGAGCCCTGCTCAAGAGTCAACAAGTGGCGTGCGTGTCGAGTCATGCGTGGTGTCACACGAGCNAACACGCAAGCTTGCGAGCCCTGCTCAAGAGTCAACAAGTGGCGTGCGTGTCGAGTCATGCGTGGTGTGCGTGACCTGTAATTACCTTCCGTCCACGCTACAAAACACCTGCTGCGGCGACCTGCAAACATTGTATCAGTACGTTACAAGTTCGTGTAGGAAACGCCGCTCGACCTTACGTAAAATAATATTGCGTCGCGTACAAAGTGAAGCTGCAGAGGCGACGCACTAATTACCGTAATGCATTTGTAGCTTGGTATTCTAGAAACTTCATGCGAACCACAATATCCTTTTTTCCGCTGTATTTCAGTGTGTAAGGAACATATTCTTGTTTTTGTATGTTTGGTTCTTCCTTTATTATTGCATAGATTGACCGTCAGCTCGCCTTCCGTTTATCACGAATGGATATTCTTATTTGTACTGGTGACGTCACATAATATTAGTCTGCATTTGCAGTGCTGAGTGTAGCCTGCTTAAATTTACTCAGGTGCATTCCATGGTTTAAATAAATATTTTATAAATTTTGGGAAAAAAAAATTTCCCCGCAATTAAAAAAAAAAAGAATAAATAAATAAGCAAAGAGTAAGGGAAAGATTCTGAATTCGCAATTAAAAACGAACGTTAATGGGTCATTTGGGAATTTTCGGAATAAGTCATAATTTTGTTTACCCTAATGCACACGTATGTTTTAATTTTATACCACAGCGAAAAGCGTATAAATATCACTTATATTTCCATAGCTAATTTGAAAATGACAGTTTAGTAACTTTGGTGGCCGGGACAGGCAAATAAATTGATGTTAATTATTTATAGGGCAATTGGTTTTTTTGCGAAGTTGTCTGAAAGTGGAATAAGTTATAAAAATGTTATGTACGCTCCTGAGACATTTTGTTTGTTACTGGCTCGTGATTTGTCAAAAACTCTTTCCCCATCTGAGAGGCCGACACTGGACGTCTGCTACTCGTATGCCGAGTGCTAGAGCAATGGACGTCGTCCAATCACAAATGAAACGAAGCGGCAGTATTTGGAAACATGGGTAGGCACAACATATTGTCGCAAAAATTTGCTGTTTATTGATTGTCAAAGTCTTGGCGCATTTTGTCTAACTTTAATCGTTCTGATAAATTTATAAGGGGCAGTTTATATAGTGTATGGTGCAGGTATCATGAAATAAAGTGTACCTTCCCAGAATGCTTGAAATAATTTAAATACAAACAACAAATTAAAATATTTTAACTCTCACTTGAAACTTGTAACTGCTAGTTGAATGTTGCTGAGCACATTATCGAACGTCCCATATAAATTTGCTTTTTACACTCAAGAATGAAATTATTTGAAGAAATGTAGCACCGTGAGTACAGGCTGTGTATGCTACACTATACAAACGGAATCCTTTCATAGAAAACATTTAATCTAATAGAAACATTAATTAATTTTTACTTTTATATTTCGCGGGCGTTATCTTGTATTGTAGGTGCTATATTTTGGCGTACGATGTAAATTGTGCCACAAAACTTCGTTCTTTTCCTGCGGTACTTTGTAAAACAACACGCACACAAAAATCGGAGCATTAAAAATATTTATTCTGGCTCCCGTGATAATTACAGTAATAAATTAATTATTGGTACATATGGAGGCTCAAATATTTCACTGCGTGGTGGAATAATAAGCATGTTAATAAAATATACAGCCAAATAAAAATACTTTTCAAAGAAACCTTTATATCCACGATCTGCTTGTTATTACATCAATTTTAACCTACCATTTAATAAGTTTTTTCTTTTTTAAGTTAAGTGCCAGATTAAATTTGGACGATTTAGAGTCTATTATCACAAACAATTTCGTTTTATGTTTTTTTTTCTGCCTTCCGTTTTTTAAAGGTAGCGTTTGGGAATCGCTCGTAATGTTCCCGTGATAAAAAATTTATTATATGATCTAGTGCGTTTGTTGTTTAAAACTGATACGAAATTTATATGCTCATAAATAAAGCCAGCAATTTAATGTCGAGGTGAAGTCTGCAAGTTGCCATCGGCAATTTAACGTGCTGGCGGTGAGACTGTGGACCAACCTGTCAGTATACACACGGCAATCCACGCGTGCTCCAAAATACAACGGCTTGCTCGACGTGACTTGTGTTTGTTTTCGAGATTATACTGAACGAAGGTCTGCATTACAGCTTCGTAGCCCCACATTTCTCCGACGATAATCTAGTTTTCTTTTTTATATGTCCTCGGATTACACCTTCTCCCCCTCCCCCCCCCACACACACACTCTTTCTACCTCCTCCCTTCCCCCTTTTTTTTCTCGCGTACGCGCGTTTACACATAAATACATTTTTATTATTTGTCAACTCAGTTTTCACGACACCAATGTAAAAAAAAATATATATATATACGCATATATAATTTTCCTCCTGGCACCTCAACTACCATGCATAAAATTTAAAACGGCGTGCAAATACCATGTGTCTGAAAACTATTAATATACACGACAGTTGCGGATTTATTGTCAAACCAACAGNATATACACGACAGTTGCGGATTTATTGTCAAACCAACAGTGTGAAATTATATTAATAAATGCTGTAAAATCGAAATTAATTAAAAAATCGAATGAGTGTACTGTTAAATATGCGCGCAACGGACATATAAATTAAAAACGCACATGTGCTTACGAGCGATTAATCAATTTGCACAGAAAATGATCCCGCTCTGGTTATAAACAAATGTAAATTATATTCTTCTTGCAAAATAGTTTTAACAAATAGTTGTTTTGTCATGAAGCATACATTAATCTTATTTTATACACGATAGCTGATATTTGAAACTAAGTATGGCGAAAGACATAGCAACGTTGATTTCGCTTTCAATTAAAAAAAATGTTATTCTTAATAAATACACAGCATATGGAATACGAGAATCGTTTGTTGTGAGACATATGTTGATAAGTTTAGTTACGAAGTGTTGAAGTAATAACAACAACGCTTTGTAGTACGGAAATTATAACTTTCCATGTTTATAGCGAAGGGACTTGGAGCAGAACATAAGAGTAGTACGCAGGACCGTGATGTCCGGCTGGAAATGTAGACGCGCAGTATTTCCTGTATTACGTTGCATGTGAACTTATCCAACGTAGTACGAAAAGAGATCATTGCTATTTAAGAGAAGGTGAGAATAATAGCACGTCGAGAACTGTTGTTTGTAAAACCCGTAACGTTTAGTATTTCAAGCGGAGTTCAGCCTCACATTTGGTGGTAAGTCTAGATCCTTGACTACCCGTGTTCGCTCCAAGATAGTATCATGAGAGACTCGCACAACAAAATGAGAAACATTCATTAACAGTATTACCGCGCCAAACGAAAAACAGCACGCTGAGAAGAACATGATTATTTTCACTTTCGGGTAAAAATGCCGTAATACGACTAATTATCTACAGTGACTGGTTTATTACTTCGAAATAAAAAAAACCTCATTTGTTGAAACAAAAAACTCCAGAATAAAATAGCTAGTACTTGAATTGAAACCTGATATATGTGTGAAAATTTGAAGGCCATTATCAGCCTTTCTCATTAAAAAAAATCAAATGCCGCCGTATAAGTACGTATGTAGTTCGCAGGCAAACAGCCGCGCGGTTGAACAGCTCGCCTNAAAAAAAATCAAATGCCGCCGTATAAGTACGTATGTAGTTCGCAGGCAAACAGCCGCGCGGTTGAACAGCTCGCCTGATACTGGTGTATCAAGCCAACCTTTTCTAGTAACTTAGACGCGATAATTAATATCCATCGTAGTCTATTGATCCCGCCCTAGGGTTTCACAATTTCGTAAAGTAATAACACGGCACATCCTATTTTCTCAATAACTAGGGGTGTTATTACCCATCAGGGTTTCGATGATTTATGATCCCAGTTCAAAGAAATAGTATTCAGGAATTTAGTTGGTTCACTCCCAAGTAATACCGTTAAATTAAATTTGAAATACTGATTTTCAGTGGCGCATATCTCCCTTAATAGTCACGNTCACTCCCAAGTAATACCGTTAAATTAAATTTGAAATACTGATTTTCAGTGGCGCATATCTCCCTTAATAGTCACGTTACTTTATTAGGTCATATCAGTTTTCTAATTTATTTTGTGTAAGGAATTACGTCCCCGCGGTTTTACCCCGAGTTTGGAATAATCCTTTGGAATGAAAAAATAACTATGATGCAGTCTGACAAGGACCAACGNTCACTCCCAAGTAATACCGTTAAATTAAATTTGAAATACTGATTTTCAGTGGCGCATATCTCCCTTAATAGTCACGCTACTTTATTAGGTCATATCAGTTTTCTAATTTATTTTGTGTAAGGAATTACGTCCCAGCGGTTTTACCCCGAGTTTGGAATAATCCTTTGGAATGAAAAAATAACTATGATGCAGTCTGACAAGGACCAACGCGAAACAAAGAAGACAGCACAGTTACAAATGAGAGAATGGACAGTGACGAATGTGAGGCAACACAAAGACTCAAGTAGACAGTCACGGCAACCAGTAGAACAACAAAACACGAAGCCTTAGCTCAGAGTAGATAGAAACAGTAAGAACGTATATTTTCAGTATAGACGGGCATTTTGCACTTTTTTGTAAAACTTAACTTTTAAAATTACTAGCAAACAGGCTATACATACATGTTATGCAANACTTTTAAAATTACTAGCAAACAGGCTATACATACATGTTATGCAAACATCTCCGCCGTAGGGAACTTCTCCTAAAAAAATTCGTGAAGAATGCATTTTGTTCGAAACACCTATCTTTAAAATGAACGCACTGAGGCGAAATTTCCTTAACACGGGATTTNCTCAGAGTAGATAGAAACAGTAAGAACGTATATTTTCAGTATAGACGGGCATTTTGCACTTTTTTGTAAAACTTAAATTTTAAAATTACTAGCAAACAGGCTATAGGTACATACATGTTATGCAAACATCTCCGCCGTAGGGAACTTCTCCTAAAAAAATTCGCGAAGAATGCATTTTGTTCGAAACACCTATCTTTAAAATGAACGCACTGAGGCGAAATTTCCTTAACACGGGATTTNTGAAGAATGCATTTTGTTCGAAACACCTATCTTTAAAATGAACGCACTGAGGCGAAATTTCCTTAACACGGGATTTCCTATTTCAATTTCGCAGCTGCCAGTCTGTAGGCAGTGCCCTGAGGGGGAATGGTGCATGAAAGCAGTATATTTGCCCGATTGTCGATACAAGTCGTTTTCCAAAGGGCTTGTCGAAATTTTTGGCTGGACAATTCGTAAAAAATAAATATTCAACATCTTTTTGCGTTGTTAGATATTTACTGCCTTTATTATTCTCGTAGCACTGAGGACAGAAAATATTTTTTATTTTTTATTATCTTCAATCAGTGCTCCGAGAATAACGAACGCAGTGAATTTGTAAAAATGTAAGAAGGTGTTCAAAATTGTTATTTACGTCTTTCCGAGTCAAAAATTTCGAAAAATCCTCTGCCAGACAAGTTGTGACAACAATTATATAAATATATGGTTTTCGTGCACTATTCCCCTTTAGGCGGTCGCCTAGTGAGGAGTATGTTTGTGTCAGTGAGGCAAAATTCGGTGAAGCGTTACGGACGAACCGTCGACCGCTGTATGTAAAGGGTCATCGCCTCTTACGCGCAAGGTGGGGCCGCGGTGTGTGAGCGGTTAGCCTGCTCGCCTCCCACCAAGGCGAATCGGGTTCAATCCCCTGCTGGGCCACTCCCGGTTTTTCGCATGTGGGAATCGTGTCGGACGATGCCGCTGGCGGGCTGGTTTTCTCGGTGATCTCCAGTTCCCCCCGCCCCTTCATACCAACGCTGCACCATACTCACCTCTATCATCTCTCAAGACCTCGCTGTTAAGAGCCGCCCAAATATATTCACTCATTTCACTCACTCTCAACTGGCGTGCAGTCTTTCCGTTAACGACTCGCCAGAACGTACTTTAAGCAGTAACTCTATAATTTTATTGGACGTGAATCTATAACGAAGGTCAATGGACTGTATCGTAGTTTCGCATGTATCTGGCGCGTATATTTTGAGTTCGAGGTTTCTGAAAAAGTTACTTTTAGCGGTGTTGGAGGCCATGAAAATAATGTTTTCAATGTGCGTGATGTATTCGAAAGTATCGTTCTGTGATCGCCTCTAATGGGCATTATTTTCGTCGGTTAACATATTGGGAGCACGTTCAATAGTTTCGTCAAAATAAGCTTTTTTCAAACACGCTGTAATACATTTCATGTGACAGGTAGGCGACCGCAGCGCTTTGCCCGCTGAACGAGTCCTATGTGTAAGGTACACTTGCGTTAATGNTTCATGTGACAGGTAGGCGACCGCAGCGCTTTGCCCGCTGAACGAGTCCTATGTGTAAGGTACACTTGCGTTAATGCAGGAAAAGAAATGCTTTTTGACGTACTCTTATGAATTAGTTTTGGTAAACCGGTTTGGCATACTACGTATTAAAACTAATTTCGTATTTAAAATGGATCTGATTCTTTTAACAGCGTAAGATTTACAACTTAGATTGTCATTTTGGTGACAATAAACATAAAGTTGAGAAGTGCTAGAAAAACACACTTTATTAGTTAATATAAAAGTTTAATGAAATCCCATAAATTTTCATAATTGATTTTATTTTTTTAATTATTCCTGTGATTAAAAATCTTTCTAAAGTATGTATTATATTTTCATAACACGATTAATGTTTCTAGAAAAATTATCAACCTTAATAATTAATATTTCAGTGAATGGTGTTGTAATGATAATATTGTAGTCAAGTAGTTTTATCTTAATTGAAAATAAAGCTCGCTATGCTAGCAACTTTTTTTTATTCTTCTTATTCTTCGTTAGAAGACAGCTTTATTTTTCATTTCTCCCACAAAAATGAGTGCATAGAGTTGCCTGAAGTGCAATCACATCTTCATTGCGCCTTCGATCGTTTTTTATGTTCACCTAAGAATTTGCATAGCAGGATCGGGATAGATTAGTAACAGAAGGAAGCGAGTCTCCAATTCTTTATCTGTTAGACAATTTTCTTGTCAGGTCTTATGTATATATCTTCACACATTTTCGCTGAATGAATTGCTTCGGGCTTGAGACAGAATGTTGGCGGTTCCCGTTTTTTCGTGGAATGGAACTAGAACCACTGTGTGTGTCACTTGCTATTGCTACTGCGCTTGGCATTTAGTCGTTCAAGCGAATGTATTTTCCAACCAAAGCTAGTTATTTCCGAAAAGTTGTAATACTTCTTCATAAAAATGTCAGTAGTTTTCTTTGTACGCTTGGCGATATTATGTCCAAAAGTATTTAAATCAACAGTTCCTAAAATATATTTGTTTAATTCGTTTGTATGATATATGTTCCATTACATCAGAACTCGAAAAGCTTCAGTTAGGAAATTGGTTCTATTTCCGTGTAAAAATCGCATTTACATTTACAGTCACGCTTGATCGTGGATGACATTTGTTCTGCTAATATCTGCTTATTTAGTAAACATTTTACCACCGAAAACAAAGGGGAAATCTGAAGGGGTTGATATTTGTACAGCTAATTGAAATGTCGATGTAGTAAAACAACACACAAACATTGGTTAATTCTTGTAACGAAATATTAAGTACAAGAAGTACGACTTCTAGACACAGTAATGAAACCTTAAAGAATCCACGCGAAAAAAAAACATTTTTTTTATTGTGCTCCTGACAGAAATTCTGTTTCCTAAAAAAAAAAAAATAATAATAATGCAACCGACTCCAGAAAAAGAAGATATAAAAATAATTTCTCTTTGGTTGTCATTTATAGAAGTTTCACGGGTTGGACGATGTTCTTGGAATGCAGTATTTACTTATCGATAAACTTGTAAACGATTATGGAACAAGACAGATTTCTTTGGAAACGTTTTTGCATGGCTATGGTTCCATTTTGTAGTCAACATATGGAATGGAGAAACCAGTAGTAAATACGAAATGTAATGTAGCCATTTAACTTCTGAAACAACAACTTGACCTTCGATACCATTGTGCAGATTGCAAATGACACAAAACTGTATGACGCACGTACATTTATAAAATACATAGCCGTTTTCAAGATACTTAAATTGCAACTCACCAAAGAATACATTAACAATATAGATATATTTTAAAGGTAAACATATGGCAAATCACTCCAAAATTTATTTCATAATAATTTTCTATAGTGTTCGCACACATTCCCTTGCTATGGCTTTATGGCTCAGTATTTATTATCGAGTTACCTCGACGTTTAGTGACAAACGTGATTAGTGGACTTAAAATAGTCTTACCTTTCCCTTTTGTGTGTGAGAATATCGGTATTGAAAGAAAAATTGTATTCGATTCCGTTACATCGTCACGCATGACTGTAACTGTGTTGACATGCTTCGTAATGTTTAGAATAATTGAACAGCGTGTGTCTGTGTTTGAAATCCTCATACTGTACATCAGAAATATATTTACATTCGGAAAGCGATATCGAGTCTTTTTTCCCCTTTTCCCGTGGGTATTGTGAAACTAATGGACTCGTACAGATCGAGCCCCTGGCGCTGAGGGCCATGGAAGAGTCAACAAGTGATTTGTCTCTGGAAGGACCTGCGGCTACTCTGCCGTTTCACAATAAACAATACANTTTCATGTGACAGGTAGGCGACCGCAGCGCTTTGCCCGCTGAACGAGTCCTATGTGTAAGGTACACTTGCGTTAATGTAGGAAAAGAAATGCTTTTTACATTCGCATATATTATTTCTCCACCCCCTTCCCCCTTCCTAGCTATACCGATCCTAGGACACGATAAACTATCAACTTTTAGACTTTTGCCGACCCGCAGTTACTCTCCTGTACTCATTCTCCGGCAATGTATAAAACATAAACGGTAAAAAAATGGTGAGTCATTTTTCCTTCCTCAGTCAGGGTTTTGAGTTTTTTTTTACTGTTGAAAATAAAACAGGTAACTACATTTTAGGCATGTTTTACGTATAAACTACTATGGCCTTATACGCAGGTACCATAGTCTCGCGTGACGATTTTTCGTTGATTTTCCACACCTTTCCGCAACTTTATTATTAATATTAAAGAAAATTACTGAGGTAGAAATATAAGCTTAAACCTTTCAGGATGATTAGTTGAGCCGTGCCAATAATTTTGTTTGAATTAACGTTTTTTAAATATTTTTTACATGGCCTGAAAACGTAATTGACATTTTTTTAACATCATATTTTATGTGCGAGGTAATCTCTGAGATTGGATTTTTACTGAAATAATGCAACCTTCTTGCACATTTCATTTAGTTTAATTATCGGCTCTCAAGATCTCGCTGTTAAGAACAGCCCAAATCTCTTCATTCATTTAGTTTAATTAAAAATATATATACTAAGTTTAGCGAGTAACATTCTCTAGCAGTGGTTACCGCAGATTTTGGCATAACTGTGAACATAAGGCCTTGCACAAAAGACCTCTGATAACTCAAAATGAATTTGCTGACTGGGGACGTTTATACTATTCAAGCGCTGAATCCGTAAATCAAAATTACAGTCTCGCTTTTAGCAGTTCGTCCACTTGCTACACTGGCAGGAAAACTTGCAGCTCACTCAGCAAAAAAAAAAAAAAAAAATCTGATATTTGCTGGCAGTGAACTAAAATTTAATTGCTACATCCCTTACTATTGAGAGTAATTGGGCTCCCAACTTTCATTCTTCGTTCAGCAAATCGCCAGCTGAACGTTAAAGTTAATGCCTTGCAGCACAAGTGCGACTCTAGAAAACAAACTCCCGTAATCGGAAATGAAATCAAACAAGACTTAAATAAAGGTAAACTCACGGTCCACAACATTCTCGAACCTGCGGACACCACGGGACAGGTATCGTCACTCTGCAAAAGAAAAATAGCACACTCCGAGAAATATGTACAGTACATATCACTAAATATAATTTCTTGAGGTTCGGACAACGCTAACGGCATTCATAACTTTACGCTGAAGAATACTTTGACGTGGACGTTCTGAGTTCTCAGGTCACAGTCAATAGAGTTCATATTACACTATATTTACCTAAATTAAAATCTTAGATTGACACACTCACGCGCACGTACGTGAGTTACCCGGTATTCGAAAATGGAACTTTATGTTTCAGGGACTCCGTAAATATCTAGGTTACGAGGCGCTGTTCACAGCGAAAACCTCACAGTAAATTTTTATTTTTCTTAAGATCGATAGCCCAAGATTATTCTTCTCGTTTCGAAAAGCTGATTTTTCGTAACGAACAAAATGTTTTGATCCAAGTTCACGTGCATTTACGAAGTAGTTTCGTCGTTGCATGGAAACGTCGACTTGATGTTACTACCATGTTCCTGTTACAAAAGTCGCCCTGTAATAATGTTTTGAGTGCCACAGCAGAAGTTGGTATTTTATTTTACTTTATAATTCGGCATGAAAGCAGCGTTCCGTCATTTGACAAATGAAGAAAGAAATGAGTAGAAGTTGTTTTTTCCCCCCGAGTCTTATAAATGTTCATTTGGTCAATTTCGGCGATAGTCTCTGATCGCGATATTCAAAGCACCAGACGAGGTGACGTTTCAGAAGATTTTTCTGCGTTGTGCAGTATGGCAGCTGAGTATCTCGAACTGGAAAAATGTTGTTCTGACAAGCCGAAATATTTCGAATTCTTAATTGTGATACGTAAAGGTCGATGTTTGCAACTCTGTATGTTGCGTGCAGTGACCCAGCTCCTACCCCAACCACTTGCAGCTTATTGCGAGACCATGTCAAGCAACATCTATGTTATGTGTGCAACAGCAGTGACGGGCCGAACTTACAGGGCATTTGTAGTACTAATCAACGTGATAATATTAGACTTCCATGAAATTTCTTTTTCCTTTGGGAGAACCAGTGAAATTTTTCATCTTAACTACGCATTGCGCAACATTTGAGCAGGGGGCACATTATACCCACTCGAACCCGTATACAACACGATACATACGTAACTTGAAGTAATTTTCTAGCTTAATTTTGTCTGTGCAATATGTTTTTTACAATAATGTGATTTCCTCTAACTAATTAATGTTTTTATACAGCTTAGTTCTTTGTGGACGAATCATGGAAGTTCGCAGTTAGAGGGTCAGAAGTCTCACTGGTCCATTAAATTGGGAAGCAGTTTCTTATACAGTTTACAGTTAATCGCAGCAATAAATCAGAATACATTGACACTTTAAATGTGGTAAGGATTTGCGGACATTCTATGTTATAACCTGTATAACCATTACGTGAAAAATGGTTACGTTGGTCTTTGTATTCGCACTTGTAGGCATTCTATTGGACTACACCGCATTGGACATGCTTGCTGTATTGTACAATACATATGTACACTTATTTTAAAAAAAATTGAACACGCGAGTACAACGAATGTTGCCACACAGTATCGTCACAGCCTGACATGTGTCCCATTTGCGTTTAACGCGGTTTGCTTGCGCTGATGTGCCACTAAGGGCTATACATCTCCCTCCAACATTCATAGCTGCTAGACACCGAATAAGGCCTTAGTAGCAGTGTGAGCCACATAAACCATTTCAGTTATCAAGCAGCATGTCCCGATGGCGCATTTGACAAGCCTTTATCCAGCTGGTGAGTTTGAGAAAGGCCGCATTGTCGGCCTCCGAGAGGCAGGTTGGACGTTTCGGCGCACTGCTCGCCTTGAACCGTTCTGCCTACACCGTGAGTCTCTTTGGACATAGTAGGACCAGGAGGGTGGACATTCGTCGAGAGGGCTCGGGTTGACCCTGGTGGACCACCAGCAGGGAAGATCATTTCATCGTGCGACAGGCTGTGAGCACTCCACGAGCGTCGTTGCGCACCATCCAGAGACACCTCATGCGGATATGCGACTAGCAAAGTGGGATCGGCCCCTTACGATGTCTACCGTTACAACCTGAGAATCGTCGAGCACGTGTGACACTTCCGGGAACGAGCAACATGGCAGCTTGCGGAATGGCGACGAGCGGTATTACGCGACGAATCACGGTTCTCTGTAGATACAGACGACCCGCCGAATTCGAGTCTGGATACATCTTGGTCAGCGCTGTGACCCACACTCGACGAGAGGTGTCATGGTGTGGGGTACTATTTCCTACTATTCCTGCACCCCCATTGGTGGCGATTGAAGGAACCCTGACTGCCGGCGATACTTCCAGGGAATTCTGTGACCACGTGCGCTCCCCTTCCTGTTGCAGCTTTGGCCAGCAAGGTTCCCAGACCTCTCGCCCATCGAGAACGTTAGGGATCAGATTGGACATCAAATTCGGGCAGCGACAACTACGGCGGATTTGGAGGGTCAGCTGCACCAGCTATGGGCCTTGTGTCTAATTAGCTAAGGCACTGATTGGCGTACGACATTCTAAAATTTTGGTGGCAAGTGACGCCATTTTGCTGGAGTTCGTGGTACAAGCGGCTGTTTCACGTGTGTATTCTTAAGTTCTCTGTAGCCGAGTTGACATTGCACCAATTATATGGGCTTTGTTATGTTATCTAATAAGAAATACATGGCGTTCATTTGAGTTATTTACACATTGAGTGCTGCTGACGTAATGTTAACTTTACATTGAAATTCATCAAAACTGGTAATGACGTAATGTCTCTCCTCCCCCTCCAATTGTCTTCAAAGAATGCGGGAGTCGTAATATTACGAAAATATTCGTACAACTCCGTTGAGTAGGTGTCATCATATTACGTTGTTGGCAATTAAAATGTTGACATACAGTTTTGAGAACTTGCAAACCCTCTGGTATTTTTTGGGGGAAAAAATCTTATTTTGACACATGACACGTAGTGTGGGTTGGTGCAGACGCCCCAACGCGCGTTCTCTTGTGCCGATGTTGCCCCCGAAGGGTGGCATGTGTGCCTGGATTGGACATTGTGCGGGATAGGGGTGTGGCTGGGGCGGCAGATGCGAGGGGTATGATGAGGGCTATAGTGTCGGAGGGTTTCGATTATAGCGCAGTGCAGCGGCCCGATATGGGGGTGTCAGGTGCTGCGTCGCAGCCCTCAGTCTCACGTAGGTTCCACTCCGCAGACACGTGAGTTATCGGTCTGCACAGTCACATACAGTGCGACGTTGCATGTGTGTATCCTTGTCCGTGACACCTGCTTTCCCTCACAATTAACTGCCTTGGCTACCAAAACAGAATATTTTACTGTATTCTTGTCACGAACATTTCCGAGCTTGTGTACGTATATGTAATGATATTTTAAGTGTAGTAAAATATATTTATTTTCATAGTGTCTCAAAATGCAATTTTACTATTTCTCCGGAACACCTAAATCNCACCTGCTTTCCCTCACAATTAACTGCCTTGGCTACCAAAACAGAATATTTTACTGTATTCTTGTCACGAACATTTCTGAGCTTGTGTACGTATATGTAATGATATTTTAAGTGTAGTAAAATATATTTATTTTCATAGTGTCTCAAAATGCAATTTTACTATTTCTCCGGAACACCTAAATGAAACTAATTATAAGGGTTTTGTTTTAATTAATTTTAATATGAGCTTATTGAAAATATTAACTAAAATTATTCGTCAGAGACAGAAAGCAAATTGTGATAAAATCACCTTATATCCGAAAATAATTTTGGAAAATGCATATTTCTTATTTGCCTGACAGCACACCTATCTGGAAATGTCTCTTAGTGTTTTATTTTCCATGGAAATCATTTTATTTCTGCTCATGCGTTAGTTTTAATTGGTTTTGTGTGTTCGAGAAATATTGAAATAAATGTACCCACCTACATTCGTTCATACATATGCGCATGCATACTTACACACATACGTAAACATTCACGCATTCATGCATACACGGCTACACGCCTACCAATATACATGGTTATACATGTACATGCATACAATACATNTACTTACACACATACGTAAACATTCACGCATTCATGCATACACGGCTACACGCCTACCAATATACATGGTTATACATTTACATGCATACAATACACACGTTGTTCCACCGTAATGTTATATGGGTTGTGTTTGCATACATATTTAGAGTTGACCCTCAAAGTAAATATAAANCACGTTGTTCCACCGTAATGTTATATGGGTTGTGTTTGCATACATATTAAGAGTTGACCCTCAAAGTAAATATAAATTCACCTGAATTAGTACGTGTACCGTATAGCATTCAAATTGGAGACGTGACTGCTGGAAACGTAATCTGTGAATATGCCTGCACAGAAACAAAATTGAAGTTTTCGGTTAAAAAATAAATTCGTTTCCTATATATCTCGCATGTTCCAAACGTGGGTAACTAAATCGGTAAATTTTCTTGGTGGACTGGCGTCTACCTATTTCTTCATTCAATAGTTCCGACTTCTTAGGGTCTTATTTGATGTCCTTTCGTTAGGAATTACCGCAACATACTGGTCGTCTCACTTGGATGGATGGCACCTCATCCTGTGATGCGTCGTTATCGTGGATGTCATCACAACATCCGTTTTTGTTATATTCATGATTTTCTTCATTTTCTAAATAATATTTTTCTTTCGTCTTAATCATTTTCGGCTTGGTAATCTTCATTATTTTCACCTTCATCTTAATTGTATCGTGCGTAATCGTCTCAATCACCTTAGTCGTCGCCTTCAAAATAGTAATAATTGACTTCATCAGGGGCTTCTGAACTGAGGAATTAAGGGAAACCTTCACTCGTCATATTGGATTCTTAGTTTTCTATCTTGTTTATGTATGTATTTAAAAAAAAACTACCGAAAATACCCCTATACCCACTTAACTATTGACCTTGCACAGCAGTACAGGCGTGACGATTGAACTACGAACTTGTATTTATCTCACAGCATTGATTTTGCCAAATTTTGGCAGAATTAAAATTGTGACTCAATTATGAGTTAATTGTTCACTTAGTTAAAACTGTCTTAGAATTATGAATGTAATGTATTAACGCATTATAAAAATTGTTAAAATGTATTCAGCCTTGACGTGTTTCAACTCACTCGTTTGGGAGCTCTGCAAAACTGATAGGCACTTTGATTTATAGTTCACTCATTTTGTAAATCAATACGCATTAAGATTATAATAAAATTACGTTGCTTTCAACTGGTGCGGTAGAACAACGTATTCGAGCATAAAGGTGCGGAATTATTTTCCACNTAATAAAATTACGTTGCTTTCAACTGGTGCGGTAGAACAACGTATTCGAGCATAAAGGTGCGGAATTATTTTCCACCACCTATTTCCCGAATTATAAAAATGTTACTCGTAATTATTGTCGATGCAAGATCTTTGTCGTGGAAAAGAAAGACAGCGTACATTTACGCAAACTTATATGAAACAGAAACAACCGANTAATAAAATTACGTTGCTTTCAACTGGTGCGGTAGAACAACGTATTCGAGCATAAAGGTGCGGAATTATTTTCCACGACCTATTACCCGAATTATAAAAATGTTACTCGTAATTATTGACGATGCAAGATCTTTGTCGTGGAAAAGAAAGACAGCGTACATTTACGCAAACTTATATGAAACAGAAACAACCGAGGAACCGTACCAAAATAAAATATTTGTAGTAGTTGGTATTTTTCGATTTAGAGAAATACCTCTTCATTTTCTTATCTTCAGTAGTACGATAACGGCGATGAAACGATGCCAGAGAGTTACGTAGCGCCATAAGAAGCCGAGACGCGTAGCGTTTCCTACCTAAAAAAATATTGAAATATTTATAAATGTACGTTTTTAATGTTAACGCCACGTGTTAACTTTTGCCTCGTACATGCGGCGTATAGTCTATTCGCGGTTTCTTCACGCCTTTTTGAATCAAACCTTAGAAAAATCACACCATCTATGACGTATTTGGTTATTTCCTAAATATGCCATGTATCTTAAACGTTTTATACTTCTCTTAACGCAAAAGTACCTTATTTTTATATAAATTAAACTATTACATATATTTTATTTATAAATAATTTTTCATTTATAATTAATATGAATAAAAACAGTGAGAATACACGTGTGTTGGTAATGCCTTGTAATACATAGGTCTTATGCAAAATATGATTACACTGAGTGCGCACGAATACGTTGAGTTGTCCCTTTGATGTAATATTGTAGATTTGGTTATACTTTGTTTGCACGAGGCGGATGAATATTCTGGAAGTTGATCTTCAGCAGGGCTTCAGAAAAGTTGGAAGCAACCGTGAATTAATTATACATGTCAGCAATGCTATTTTAATTCTTCGGGACTCTCTCGGTCGCCATACTGAGTGAGACGCCAGTTCAAATAGGCGTATGCTGGCAGTATTGGCAATATGCTGTTCACGGTAAAGTGAACACTTTTTAAGTTCCTTTCAGTTTATTTGTATCCTGTCGCTAGTTGTTAATATAAAAATTTCCACGTGACTATTGAACACATTTTATAGCTCCCAAATGCTAACGTTCGAGGCCACAATAAAAATAAAATTGGTTATTATACATGCTAGGATGGCCTTGAAAAAGAATCGCTTTACCGTGAATAGCCTACAGTATTGGTAGTCGGGGAGCGAGGTAGGGAACAACCTGCGCGAACTACTAGTCTTTATTCATATGTGCAGGGCGCCAGCCTACACGAAGATAAATGTGAAGGTGTTGCCTTTCCTTGCGTTTCGGACCGCTAAATGCGTGTAACGGCAACTCTGTTCTCATCCATTGTCTGAGGTAAGCATTTTGGCTTCCTGATTTCGTAATTTCTGAAAAGCGCTTTGCAGTAGTAACGTATAAGCGNGGAGATAAATGTGAAGGTGTTGCCTTTCCTTGCGTTTCGGACCGCTTAATGCGTGTAGCGGCAACTCTGTTCTCATCTATTGTCTGAGGTAAGCATTTTGGCTTCCTGATTTCGTAATTTCTGAAAAGCGCTTTGCAGTAGTAACGTATAAGTNTATTGTCTGAGGTAAGCATTTTGGCTTCCTGATTTCGTAATTTCTGAAAAGCGCTTTGCAGTAGTAACGTATAAGCGACCCGGTAATGAATTATAGTTACGAATTGTTCTGCGCTTATAATGGGCTGCCAATATGAATATATCTGAGATTACTTAAACATTAAGCTTTTCAAAATCCTTAAACATTCTCTTATTTCGAGAACAAGGATATGCACCTTTGGGTGTTCCCAAATAGAAATCGTGCGCTATGCTATGATACCAGGTGGGCCCCACCACTTTTTCAGAGCATCAAGATTTGGATGGATCCAACATTTCCCTTGAATGTGATCGATCCCAGCTGTCCTAACGCAGTGCCAAACGCCCGGCTGACAAAGCAAGTCATTGACCCGGGCTTAAAGAACTAGCTATGATAATCTTGTCGCTGGAATGGTTGCCAGATTTTTTTTTTTTTAATTTCTTGGGCTTATTAACGTCGGCTATTTTTCATTTTTCGGCTGAGAGCTGGCTTGCGTTGTAAATTAATCGTAAGCTGTCACAAATAGGGCGCGCGCATTTTTGGCTAAGCCGGGAAGTTAGCTCAGAACGTCGCGGCCCGCACGCAGGTTGCCGTATAGCAAAGCGTCGTAATTTGTTTATGCAGCAAGATTTGTGGTCGTTGTAATTGGAAAGTAGAGTTCTGACAATACGGTTGCGGTAGTCTTCTCGTCGCTCTGGAGATGGCCGGCCACTGCAGTGTGAGGCGAACCCGTAGAGTGAATACGGGGTAGAGCGATCTGGCTGGCGGCGCATAATCAGTCTCCGTGCCCCAGCATTGAACTGCTTATCTGCCAACACGACCGTCATAAACGACGTGGATAGGATTTGAGCCTAGAACACCGCTCAGTAAACAAAAGCTTTGATATGTTTGTATTCTTCCTCTAAACAATTTGTAATGCAGCTTGATTCAATTCAAATTGGTAAAAGTATTTTATTCATATAAAAGTGCTTGTCTTTTGAAAATTAAGATGTAAGTAAACACGTTCACCGCTGTTGGCCATGTGACTTTTGCAGCTGTATTGGTTTGGGGTAGGCCAATGTTTGGGTACATGCGCAGAAGACGAATAATCGGTAGGCTGCCTCACCTTTAGTCTATAGGAGAAACTGTGGTCACAAGAGTCAGTATTATTGCAAGAATTTCTCTGTAGTTCTACAAATCCTGTTTTTGCACAAGCATAAATTCAATAGGTTTACAACAAAATGTTTTGTAAAAGTATTTGTAATTTTACAAGTAATTTTCTGTTCTGTTTACAAAATTCCCATTTAATTGGGTCAATAAAGATTCAGATACTCTAAAGCAGATCGTTCGTGATTGGTCTGCGAAGAACTTACAGCCTATTAAAAAACTTGGTCGTTCTACCATAAAAGGGTAAACTAGCTAGGGTGTTATCGAAAATATCTTGGCTCAATTTTTTTCTCTCGCGATTTTCTAGTGTATTTAGTTATGAGTACTAGATGTGCATTTATTTATAAAAAAAATTGTTATGTCTACCTCAATATTTATTGGTGATGTGTTAGTCCTAACAACTACGATTGTTCTCACACGTGTGTGAGAGTGAAACAGAAGGTCGAACTATAGTTGAATTTAAGCATTTAAAGGAGTTACATTCCCCGCGAAAGTGTGCATGAGGACATAAGCGATGACACATGCATAGCTATACTTCATTTAATTTAAGTTGGCCAGATTCTGACAGTAAGTGAGTGGCAACTTGAATTATATGAAACAAACAAAGTGCCATTTACAAAGTCCTGTATCAGCTGATGCACGAACGAACAAAAGTTAATATTCCTTTTCCTATTCTGAGTGCACTGCCGAAGCACATTGGACCAGCTTAAAATTCGCGATAAGAAATAGTTCCTAGGTTAATTAATACATTTTATTTTACATGGTCATAAAACAGCGGATTTTAGTGTTAGAAACTAAACTTCGTGCTGAAGTAGAAATGTATAGGTGTTCATAATAAAAGGCACATTAAAACGATCCGTATCCAAATGAAACTCGATTTCAAAACCTTTTTTCACCTCTTAATCGCCCCTCTCCGACCCCTCTTTCATTAGGTGCTTGATATTAATTCCAAAAACATGCAGAAATATTGCATAATATTGTTGAATTATTATTTCTAATAATTTGACGAAATATATTTCAAATTCGTGTCGTTCCGAGTCAGTAATAGAAGAACAGTCAACTTTAAAAAGACGCAATCTATTGAGCAAAGTAAGCGGCTCAGACCTAGCTTCGGACATGTTGTGCTCGCCACCTATTGGATTTTTTCCGAAGCATTACCAGCCAGAAAAAAATAGCGTTCGTGTGCGATATATATAAATTTAAGAACACATACCAATAGTTTTATTTTTTGCGAGCTCTGCATAATTTTTAAAGTAACATATATTTCGTGAACAGTGATTTTGAGTACTAGTAATTTCTATTCGGCAGGTAATCGTTCGTGTACGTAAATTATACGCCATATTGTTCTTGTACCATATTTCCTTGTTTCCGAGCGAAGTGGGACACGCGTGAATAGTTTTTAAGCAATTCTAACATTATTCCACGTCACTTATTTCCAATTCGAATATAGCTTTAATTTCCAACGTGTGATAATAGCTACAACTACCTTTTCGCAAATTTTATCCCAAATTCACTATCTCGGACAAATAAAAAAGAGTTAGAAAATATTAAATTTTTTGCAAGGTTTCATATTTTTACTTTCATAACCTACTAATTTTTTTTAGACAAATGTCAGTTTAAAATATCTTAAAATTTCTTTAGCATTACATTTTTTTGTAGTTACAAAATTTTAAATTAATTATTTATATTTTTGCCATTTAACATAAGAATTTACTGATTAATGATTTATGTACACATTACTATTACTACAATCGCAGCTACGTATTTCTGAGCAGCAAGTTTGCCTAAAACGTCCCACGAACATTACATTGACAATGGGATCGGCTGATAATGATAGCATGAAAATAAACAACATCGTTGTTATGGCCGATCAGCTGATGGCGGAAGGATACGTAGTCAGATGTAGTCAGATGTAAACAGTGGCGCTACTTTCGCAGACTTGTCAGAATCTGGCCAACTTACGCCAAGCACTTAGAAAGATTTATGTTTTCCTATCCTTATTCTGAATCTTTTCAGCTGGCCTGTTGGCACTTTTAAGGCGTGATTATCCCTGATTTTTACAGCGATTGTATTGACATACATAGTAACAATTTTTTTTTCTGAACTCAGTAAATGATAATTGACTAATGCAGATATCTTCCCCTCGTCGAGAACGCGCGATGAAGTATACTTTATCATCGACTGATAGACCAGAGTTGCCGTATCCTAGAGCATTGTGTTCGCTGTATGTACGTTTCAAGGCCACGAGACAAATTTTTTTTCTACCAGCATTAAGCAAAACTTTAAACCGTTGAAATAATTTCTATTTCTCTCTATAAATTAGCATATTTCCAGAGTTATTTAAGTAATACTTTATTATGAAAAGTTGTCGAAACTCTCTCACTTCTCCGCTAGAGGCACTTAAGTGTTCAGTAACAGCTATACGGAAAAGAATGTTTATGCACCTTCTAAGCCATGATTGTAATCTCTGTTCTTTTTTCTTGCAATGTTCCCAATGTATATTTACGTGAACATGGACATGGACGTGTCCGACGGTCTAAGATCTGAAATAACTGCTGCCGCGATGAATATTTCTGAAAGTCACACAATAAAGAAGCAGTCGGCTGGTAGCACTGCCCTTTGCATATCGTTTCCTATGTCTAAGGGTTACGTATTAATCACCTGCGTGCGTGGGTTTAAACTGTAGCCCTCACACGTCATGCCTTACGTTCCATGATCGCAGGCGGTGAATGGTCTTGTAATCATCCTGTACGATCTCTCTCCCCCTTTTTTTCACCCCCAGGAGCAGTCTCCAGAGAGGTTTTTTTTCTCTCTCTCTTTATGGCTACAAAGCTCGGCGTGGTGACGACAGTGCACTGTAGTTCTTTCATTTCACCCCTTCAATTTTAATAAGAGTTCTCTTCACTGGTTGTGTGTATGTGCCTTCCCGTCACGGCTGTTGTGCTTCCGTAGTCTTGTTTACTTGCATACCTGCCTTCCCTTTTTACATCCGTACGTAAACCGTAAAGCTCTTGTTGGCATCGCGATACGTTTATATGGGTTTTGTTTTATTTCATTCTGACGATACGTTTACTCTGGGATTCAGAATTTCGTTTGCATGTTTTGACGCAGATTCCTGTTGTGCCACCAAATATCTAAAGGACGAGCTCTCTCTCTCTCTCTCTCTCTCTCTCTCTCTCTNCGACGTGGATAGGATTTGAGCCTAGAACACCGCTCAGTAAACAAAAGCTTTGATATGTTTGTATTCTTCCTCTAAAAAATTTGTCATGCAGCTTGATTCAATTCAAATTGGTAAAAGTATTTTATTCATATAAAAGTGCTTGTCTTTTGAAAATTAAGATGTAAGTAAACACGTTCACCGCTGTTGGCCATGTGACTTTTGCAGCTGTATTGGTTTGGGGTAGGCCAATGTTTGGGTACATGCGCAGAAGACGAATAATCGGTAGGCTGCCTCACCTTTAGTCTATAGGAGAAACTGTGGTCNCGACGTGGATAGGATTTGAGCCTAGAACACCGCTCAGTAAACAAAAGCTTTGATATGTTTGTATTCTTCCTCTAAACAATTTGTAATGCAGCTTGATTCAATTCAAATTGGTAAAAGTATTTTATTCATATAAAAGTGCTTGTCTTTTGAAAATTAAGATGTAAGTAAACACGTTCACCGCTGTTGGCCATGTGACTTTTGCAGCTGTATTGGTTTGGGGTAGGCCTATGTTTGGGTACATGCGCAGAAGACGAATAATCGGTAGGCTGCCTCACCTTTAGTCTATAGGAGAAACTGTGGTCNAATGTTTGGGTACATGCGCAGAAGACGAATAATCGGTAGGCTGCCTCACCTTTAGTCTATAGGAGAAACTGTGGTCACAAGAGTCAGTATTATTGCAAGAATTTCTCTGTAGTTCTACAAATCCTGTTTTTGCACAAGCATAAATTCAATAGGTTTACAACAAAATGTTTTGTAAAAGTATTTGTAATTTTACAAGTAATTTTCTGTTCTGTTTACAAAATTCCCATTTAATTGGNACAAAATGTTTTGTAAAAGTATTTGTAATTTTACAAGTAATTTTCTGTTCTGTTTACAAAATTCCCATTTAATTGGGTCAATAAAGATTCAGATACTCTAAAGCAGATCGTTCGTGATTGGTCTGCGAAGAACTTACAGCCTATTAAAAAACTTGGTCGTTCTACCATAAAAGGGTAAACTAGCTAGGGTGTTATCGAAAATATCTTGGCTCAATTTTTTTCTCTCGCGATTTTCTAGTGTATTTAGTTATGAGTACTAGATGTGCATTTATTTATAAAAAAAATTGTTATGTCTACCTCAATATTTATTGGTGATGTGTTAGTCCTAACAACTACGATTGTTCTCACACGTGTGTGAGAGTGAAACAGAAGGTCGAACTATAGTTGAATTTAAGCATTTAAAGGAGTTACATTCCCCGCGAAAGTGTGCATGAGGACATAAGCGATGACACATGCATAGCTATACTTCATTTAATTTAAGTTGGCCAGATTCTGACAGTAAGTGAGTGGCAACTTGAATTATATGAAACAAACAAAGTGCCATTTACAAAGTCCTGTATCAGCTGATGCACGAACGAACAAAAGTTAATATTCCTTTTCCTATTCTGAGTGCACTGCCGAAGCACATTGGACCAGCTTAAAATTCGCGATAAGAAATAGTTCCTAGGTTAATTAATACATTTTATTTTACATGGTCATAAAACAGCGGATTTTAGTGTTAGAAACTAAACTTCGTGCTGAAGTAGAAATGTATAGGTGTTCATAATAAAAGGCACATTAAAACGATCCGTATCCAAATGAAACTCGATTTCAAAACCTTTTTTCACCTCTTAATCGCCCCTCTCCGACCCCTCTTTCATTAGGTGCTTGATATTAATTCCAAAAACATGCAGAAATATTGCGTAATATTGTTGAATTATTATTTCTAATAATTTGACGAAATATATTTCAAATTCGTGTCGTTCCGAGTCAGTAATAGAAGAACAGTCAACTTTAAAAAGACCCAATCTATTGAGCAAAGTAAGCGGCTCAGACCTCGCTTCGGACATGTTGTGCTCGCCACCTATTGGATTTTTTCCGAAGCATTACCAGCCAGAAAAAAATAGCGTTCGTGTGCGATATATATACATTTAAGAACACATACCAATAGTTTTATTTTTTGCGGGCTCTGCATAATTTTTAAAGTAACATATATTTCGTGAACAGTGATTTTGAGTACTAGTAATTTCTATTCGGCAGGTAATCGTTCGTGTACGTAAATTATACGCCATATTGTTCTTGTACCATATTTCCTTGTTTCCGAGCGAAGTGGGACACGCGTGAATAGTTTTTAAGCAATTCTAACATTATTCCACGTCACTTATTTCCAATTCGAATATAGCTTTAATTTCCAACGTGTGATAATATCTACAACTACCTTTTCGCAAATTTTATCCCAAATTAACTATCTCGGACAAATAAAAAAGAGTTAGAGAATATTAAATTTTTTGCAAGGTTTCATATTTTTACTTTCATAACCTACTAATTTTTTTTAGACAAATGTCAGTTTAAAATATCTTAAAATTTCTTTAGCATTACATTTTTTTGTAGTTACAAAATTTTTAATTAATTATTTATATTTTTGCCATTTAACATAAGAATTTACTTATTAATGATTTATGTACACATTACTATTACTACAATCGCAGCTACGTATTTCTGAGTAGCAAGTTTGCCTAAAACGTCCCACGAACAGTACATTGACAATGGGATCGGCTGATAATGATAGCATGAAAATAAACAACATCGTTGTTATGGCCGATCAGCTGATGGCGGAAGGATACGTAGTCAGATGTAGTCAGATGTAAACAGTGGCGCTACTTTCGCAGACTTGTCAGAATCTGGCCAACTTACGCCAAGCACTTAGAAAGATTTATGTTTTCCTATCCTTATTCTGAATCTTTTCAGCTGGCCTGTTGGCACTTCTAAGGCGTGATTATCCCTGATTTTTACAGCGATTGTATTGACATACATAGTAACAATTTTTTTTTCTGAACTCAGTAAATGATAATTGACTAATGCAGATATCTTCCCCTCGTCGAGAACGCGCGATGAAGTATACTTTATCATCGACTGATAGACCAGAGTTGCCGTATCCTAGAGCATTGTGTTCGCTGTATGTACGTTTCAAGGCCACGAGACAAATTTTTTTTCTACCAGCATTAAGCAAAACTTTAAACCGTTGAAATAATTT
>NQII01000492.1:363-84931 GCA_002778355.1 Clitarchus hookeri | reverse complement strand
CTCTCTCTCTCTCTCTCTCTCTCTCTCTCTCTCTATATATATAATACCAATCAAGGCTTTGATAGTTGCTGGAGGAAAGGATTTAAATGTGCGTGAGATATTTCACTCGTGTTCCACGATAACCATGGTGGCTAAGGCATCACGCTTTCGTGACTAGGAGGCATGGCCAGCGATGATATGTGTCTTGATGTTTGAGGTTGTAAGAAATGGTTTTATAAAAACTTTGTCAGAACATTTTAAATACTTGCGCCCTTCTCTTGGTAACGACGCATTAGCCGCATTATTTCGCTTAGGCCTATTTTATCTTATACGCATTAGTTTTGCATCTATAGTGGTACGTCTTGATTCCTGAGTCGGGTTAGGTGTAAGGTGTTCACGGTAAGCTGAGCAATCATGAAATCCCTGCTAAAATTCTTTTTTATTGCACATCGTGTATTTTTCTAAAATATGTAAAATTAACTTTGACATTGGCCTGCTCACTTTATTCATGCATTGGTCATGTGAAACTGTGAAACTATTAGAAACGTATACATTTTACGAATTTGCTAATTCTTTCACTTATATGCTGAAAAAAAAAAAACAGAAAGCAAAATTATTCATTTCNTTAAAAAAAAAAAACAGAAAGCAAAATTATTCATTTCAGTATTCGCAAATGTTTACCGAACATTTTTAATGTAACGTTTAGTCGCGGAGCACGGAACTACTTTCCCTCCGTCATTACCAACTTCCCTGGACACACGCCACTCAGCGTGCCCGTTGTAGTTAGGGGCGGTGCCAGTTTTGAAAGANCGTCATTACCAACTTCCCTGGACACACGCCACTCAGCGTGCCCGTTGTAGTTAGGGGCGGTGCCAGTTTTGAAAGATTTCAAAAGTGCTCAAATATCAGTGAACAGCCTGTACGAGTGAGTCCACGTGCACGGTCTCCTAGCTACCTCCGGTGTATCAATTCCCGTACTCATTTGTCTACTTAACTATTACCGTCGTAGATAAATATATTGCTATAGCCGTTGAACTAACACATGTTTTGTCTGGAACTGTTTAGGCGTTAAGTGCAACTCGCCGTCATGCGTCAGAACCAATAAAAACGTTTCTTTTGAGTTTTGAGGTTATGGAACCAAGATGTTGTTTATGAGAATGGGGAATATAGTCCCGACAACGAATGATTTCTCCCACACGTGAGGAACTTTCCTTATTGGATGTTGTTTTCCGCTGTGTACAGTGTACGTAATTAAATCCACCTCCTGTGCAACGTCCATTTTACAGACCACCATGACTATAGTCCATTCACAGTTAATTTCAACTTTTCTGAAGCCCTGTGAAAGTTGTAATTCCAGGATATTCCTCCGCCTCATGCAAACAAAGCTTGGCCGAGTCTAGAAAATTACACCAAACGTACTACGCACCGCATTCGTGTAGTAATAATTTGCATAAGAACTACCGTTTACTGGCCATTACCAACACACATATTTTCTCTCCGTTTTTATTCCTTTTGATTATAAATGAAATATAATTGATGTGTAAGATATAAGTAAAAGTTCTATTTAACCAAAAATATGATATTTTTATGTAACACAAGTACATATAAAACGCTTTTGATACGTAGCTTATTTCGGAAACAATCAATAACGTCGTACGTGGGGTGATATTTCCAAGGTTTGTTTCAATAAGTGTGATGAAACCGTGAATATAAACTAAAAAACTAAAAGGCTTGTTAGTGCTGTCTGAGGTACAGACGTTTATGTGGCAAGTGCGGTGCGATATTTACTCGTGTAGTGANGTTTGTTTCAATAAGTGTGATGAAACCGTGAATATAAACTAAAAAACTAAAAGGCTTGTTAGTGCTGTCTGAGGTACGTTTATGTGGCAAGTGCGGTGCGATATTTACTCGTGTAGTGTACATATTTTGTATTTAAAAATCTACCGAATTTTGGAACTCACCTAATAAGAAATTTAGTATCGATAAAACAGACATAACTATAGTAAATTTTGCAACAAAAAAAATAAAAGGCGTCTGACAAATATTCAGTCTTGCGCAAAGTTATATATCAGTAAAATGTGCACAGTTGCCCTTGATGTCGGAAAATTATCCGCGGGGATTTCAAACTCTGGTGAAAATATTTTACAAACAATGCTAAGATAAACTGTTAAATGTGGCGGACGTTGCCGGTGGTTGGTCTCTAAGGTTGGTGCTTTAATAAATGTATGAACCTGGCAGGTTCACAAACACATTTTCTTGTGTACCCGTAAATGGATCTAAAAATGCAATCCTACTCAATTTTTTTTTGTGTTGACCATAGTTCGCATTCGCTTCAGATTAGCCTCGTGGTCAGTTGTGCAAGTGTGTAACAAGGACGCAGAATATTTGTTAACACTTCGAACGAATAAAGCGTGGGACCCATTCGAATTTCTAAGATTCCGCGCTGCATGATCGTAAACACATTTATTATTTTATCCCCTCATCTACTTGTAACACTTGCGAGCGGCGGACCACTTGACTGGCAGGATATTACTGGTTGTAATCCATGAACAAATTCTGGTTCCCTTGGGCTCACATTATGTGAACACCATCGTGACATTAGCGTAGGCATGCAACTGGCCTTAACAAACCGCTAAATAAGTGTGTTGCATTAGGCACGGATTTCAAAAACAAACTTGGAAAATAAAGCAAAATATATCCATCAAAACACGTTTTACAATTTGTATAAGTACATACGAATACTTTAATTTGGGGACATTTTGTGTATTTATATCTGGCACCTTAAGATTATAATTTCTAGTGCGACGGAGAATATATGCGAACTAAATGACTGTGAACAAAGAATGATTTCGACAAGATAACAGTGCATTTGTTACTGTTGTTTTGGATTGCCAGTGGCTAGAATTTTAAAAGCGCTTTTCTATTTTCAACAAAGTATACCAACATGCTAGCTGCTTAAGAACTAGTTGCCTGATCTGATAAGAGTGTGGGCTTGAAACCGTCAAGGATGTACCAGCTTTTCAGACATAAATCGTGTGTAAAAGAAGCTTTTATTTATTCGCTATATGGCATACGTTTTAGTAGTCGTAAATTAAAAATTTTATTGTAAGGCTGACTGCAGATGTGAAAATAGTGCCAGCAATCTAATGATACTAATTTCTGTAAAATTCTTCTGCTCCCTAAAAACGTTTCATTGTACACATTAAATCTGAAACAAAAGTTATGGCTAGAAAATTATAAATCCTGATAATGGCCATGGATGAAGGTAATTCATTATTATCTAAGAAGTCAAACGATAATCGTCTCTAAAGTATAATTTAAAAATGTTACATCCCGTAACAAATTCACATCTTCAAAAACTAATTTCAAACATAACTACTGGAGAAAAAATCCAAGATGGCGACTATTTCTCCTTAAGATGTATAATGATGCTGAGAAGAGTTGAAAAGCCAATGCTGGTTTGACGTGCGCCTGGCTTGTCCCCAGCCCGCTAACCTGGATGTGACCCGGTCCGCAATGTGCGACAGTAAAGTTATGTCGGCTGGTCTCACTCCTCCTCCCACCCAGTTCTGCTTGTCCCTTCCTCCCACCCCTTACCATTACCGTTTCTCAACAGAAACTGGGCCGAAAGGGAGACAGATACAGGATGGGGTGAAAAAAACTTCAATAGTTTTCAAATTATACAATGAGAATATTTATGGCATGCGAAGTTCGCCATCCGGGAATTACTTCAACTTTTTCTGCCCCTCGTCTCTACTCCATCCTTCTTCACTATCCGTGCATCTCCCTCACTGCCGGAAATATATATACACTCTTCCCCTTCTTCACCCCTCGACTTTCCAAACCTTCCCTGGAACTTTTCCTCCCGCGCGCTAATTAGTGTGTTTCCCTAAAGGGGAGTAATTTTAATATCGCTCTATGGGACGCACAGCACAAACCGCGTAGACTTGGACATATTTTATTACCCGTTACGTGATCGCTATTGGCATACTGTTGAAAAACAATACTCTGTTTCCATTGCTTAGTTACGTCCAAACCACGATAACAGTTATGAAAGAAATTATGTTCCGTGCTCATTATAGGTAATTTTTTCTTTCTTTAGAAATACAATTAACTCTTTACGCACTATCATTTTAGCCTGTGTTTTAATGCTCATGCGATTTGGTGGCGAAGCTGTTGACTCAGCAGGTGGAAACACGTGATTAAAAACGGTTGGATATTTTGTAGTTTCACCTGAACACGAAAAACATTGAAGAAGCNTTTTTCTTTCTTTAGAAATACAATTAACTCTTTACGCACTATCATTTTAGCCTGTGTTTTAATGCTCATGCGATTTGATGGCGAAGCTGTTGACTCAGCAGGTGGAAACACGTGATTAAAAACGGTTGGATATTTTGTAGTTTCGTGCTCAAATACAAGCTTCAAGCTCTCATTTCGACTCCAAGGATTATTTTATGTTTGTATGTTTTCAGAATCAGTTTCAGCTGCCATGCTTTCTATACAGAAACTTTATACTTTGCACTTCATACTTTTATCCTTAATTAGCGTGGCATAAAAATATAAGATATTCGCTTTAAAATGTGAAGTTGAGACGAGTCGCCGACGGGAAGAATGAACGCCAGTTGAGCGCCTGTCTTGCGCGTAGAGGCGATGAGGCAAGCGGCGAGTGAGCAAGAGTCGACTTTAGAGCTCATGTGTTTCACGGCTTTGAAAGTACAAAATAGCTGCAGGCGGGCTTGGGAGGCCCAAAGAAGGCAGCAGGAGCCACGTTTGCACAGGATTTTGAAATTTGGTTGTGTAAATGATTTGCCATTGTATTGCATTTTTTAGTTATCTGTATGTGGCGTCCTCATTTGTTCACTTGGATACTCCGTCGTATTGTTTTTTTTTGTCTCATTCAGTATGCAATGTCTGTCAATTCCTTCTGCGGAATTGTCTTTTATTGACAGCAGTTAGCCTTGGCTTGTTTTCTATTTCTGTGTGTAATTTTATTTCATATTCTATGTTGCCCTACGTGTGATTAAGATAAGCAATGGCGTATAACCAAAATGGTAGTCATTTGATTTTGAAATTTATTCTGTCAGTATGTCATGAAAAATCTATTTTCTTAATTATTGCGCGTTTATAATTCAATAGAAAACGGTCTCCGGGTTAAGCTGTTAATATCCCTTGCATTGGGCGAACGTTGCAGATTTGAATTTGAATTTTAATTGATGCTGTTGTGAAAAAATTTGTTAGTTTCACAAGTTTGACACAGAATACCACACTTTATTTCATGGGTTGAATTCAGGGCGTATACAAGGAGGCGGCACGTAAGGGATTTTGAAGTTGCCTACGTTCTAGGCATTCATAATGACGGAATTTCTGTGAAAGGAACTCAGTTTTTGAGCCGTTTTTAAAAATAAATTACTATTCTGTACAGCTACCAGTGATATCTCTTATTTAATTGCACCATTGAAATTTTTATGAAGTATTCAGAAATTGGAATTTTGGTCGAGATTAGTTAGCGATTACTAGCACTTTTTTTAGGCGAAAAATTATTTTATTTGCAGAAAATTAAAATAATAATTTATCATTTCAGAAATAGGGAATGCTACAGGCTACGGACACGTTTCATTACGATATTTTTTTAAATCGCTTCCTTCTTGTAACACATTTTAATCACGAGAACTGTTACACCGGGTTTTAATAGTTTTCAGTATTTATTTATGATTATTAATTTAAACCAATCCAGTTACTAAGCAGTGTAATTTTTTTTAGTGCCTTTATATATTTAGACAAGAAATGTAAAATATATTTACCACAACAATTGAGCAAGTTATCGTGTATTTAATTTGTGCCATCTTACATAGTTTGACAGAACTCTTCAATCACAAACTGCGAACTTAAAATGTATGTCTACATTGTCACTTTTTTCGACTCTTTTGTGTAATTTTTGTTGGTGGAAATATAATTAATTTGTTTAATTTTTAATCCGGCAGTTCGTTTAGAGTTTTATGACTGGTTTATTTTTTATCGTTGCACTTTTTACTGTATTGTAATCTTAATACCCTTTTGGCAAACTTTGGTATTCCGTCGTGTACTCGCTCCAAAGTGTGGTCCATACGATTACGTGGATACATTTTCTACTTAGTGCTGACGGTATTAACATCAACTATTTTTAGTATAGTATCGTTACTCAAATAGTATTTTCATGTCAAAGGCAAGGCATAACATTTTTTTTGTACCAATAATCGTGGGAGCTGTATACTTGGGCGTCACCAAAATATTTTCCAAGGGGAGGCATATGAATTAGAAAAAGTTTCGTTCAAAGACGTGTGAGATTTGCAACTGGGTTTTATCCTAAATGCGTGCAACAAACATCCACTGCTTGTAATATGAATTTATTTGTTTATCATTAACAATATACAATATAATATTAAATACAAATGCAAAAACAAATATCAAAATAAAATAATGAAAAAAACAGGAGGAACTCACTTACTATTCACAGCAGTGACTTTCATTTTGAAGTAACGTCGAAAATAAGCAATTCATTTGTTATAAAAATTATTTCACATTTCATAGAAAAAATACAGTTTCCAGGGGAAGGCAAATGCACCCCTCTTGCCCTCTCTTACTGACGCCCATGGATGTATAACATTTTTTAATAGAAAGAAATGCTGTTCCTCTGTTTTAAATTGGGGGAGGGGGGTTGCTTTGCATAACTATTAAAATATATGTATTATGTAATCTTCGTTTTGAATGATTTATTATATATTTATTATTATATCTTTGTAGGGGATTTAAAGTGATGGGATTTTAGTAAAGATTTTTAATAGATTTTGTAATCCCATATTGGCAATTGATAATTTTGTATTTCAATAAAGGGGAAAATGTATCAACATTTTGTAATTACTATTTTTTTCTGTTCAAACCCAAAGTAAACTTTATGGTACCCCTTTGATGATCCATTGACGGGGGTCTCTGTTCCTTGAAAAACGAAAACCTTCCTGAGGAAACAGAGGCGGAGTGAATTTATTATTGAAAAATTGCCTGGGCTTGCTACAGTGGTAAAAAGAGTGAAAATAGTTTGGGTGCATCAAACTAATTTGCAAAATAACTTCTACAGGAGCCGTTCTTACAGCCTGGATTCAAACTTTAGGAAAATATATGCCGCTATGCCCAGATTCGAATCCATTTTGTTACTGCACTGCAAAATATTAAATAATAACAATAATAATTCCAGAAAAACTTCCGGAACTGTGTTCCAGTAAGTTCCGGTTCAATCGAACCACGGCATTTAAGTCCACGATGGGAAAAATTTTGAAAATGCGAATGTGGAGCTTTGGCTATTTATCTCATCCTGCAGAACAAACACAAACATTATGTATATATAGTCTTGCAGTAATTAAAATAATAAAAACATTACTATATTTATACTTTTAAAGAAGCATTAAATATTGCACGAAGAAAACAGGTTAGAAAAATGTGCAATGACTAGTAAATAAGGCCGCCAGATCAATGGCTCAAGGGGGATCAGCCCCCGTTATAAATTTTTCGTTATAACTTATATTTCAATTTGTTTAACGAAACTCTTGGCACGAGACACCATAAATAATACCTTCTTACGCGTTATTAGTTGTTAGTTTTTCACTGACTTTATTCATTTTTAACTAGTAACAGCTGGGAACAAAAAAAAAAGATTTTTCCTTGCGGACGATTACAGCAGTTAAACAACCCACTGTAGTCAAGCAATGTCAACTTCATAGAATGTACAAAGGATTTTTCTTTGTCCTGTTGTTCCTTAAAATTCAATACAAAATCTGTTATATAGGTTTTTTGAGAAAATTTAATAAATCCATGATGGCAGGGACTTTCTGCACGTCTACCCAACATGCAAGAATTCCTTATTGGATCACATTTTCGGCATATTCATTAATCTTTCAGGAAGGTATTATGGATACCAACTAGGACTTAGAATACACTCGCACTGTGGTTCAAGCCTTTATCATTATATTACATTATAACCTTATAATATATATACATATGTGTGTGTGTTGTGTGCGTGTGTGTGTGTTGTGTGCGTGTGTGTTGTGTGCGTGTGTGTCTGCAATGTATGTGTGTGTAAATAATCACTCTAAAAGAAAAACGTCATGAGGCACAACAAACAAAACATATCTGCAGAGGGCTGAGAGGTTAGACTGCTCGCCTCCCACCTATGCGAACCGGGTTCAATCCCCGGCCGGGCCAGTCCCGGATTTTTGCAAGTGGGAATCGTGCCGGACGATGCCGCTAGTCGGCGGGTTTTCTCGGGATCTCCCGTTTCCCCCGTTTTCATTCTGGCGCTGCTACATTCTCATCTCATTTCACCCTAATCGGCTCTCAAGACCTCGTTGTTAAGAGCCGCCCAAATCTCTCAACAACTCAACATTTGTGCAGAATTGACGAGGCACACGCAGGCGCGCGGCGTTGCAGTGAGAGGTTCCAGCTCACGGGTCGGCGTCTTGCGGCCGGAAACAAAGAAGACGCCGCGGGAAATCCTCCATCGCGGATAAAGCCACGAAGAGAGGCGAATCGCACACGGCCGTGAGGGGAATTGTGGAATTGCGTGGCAGGAGAAAGTAGCAGAGGGAGAGGGGAGAGAGAAGAAACGCTACGTTCACTCCTTCGATTGGACAGATTATGGCAAATTCTGCCTTCTGCACAAAAGAATCAGGCTGAGTCCGGGAGGAANGTTCACTCCTTCGATTGGACAGATTATGGCAAATTCTGCCTTCTGCACAAAAGAATCAGGCTGAGTCCGGGAGGAAAGGCAACAATGGGGCTGCAAGGTGGGGGAAATGATACCCGTCGACCGGGGGAGCGGAACAAAGGAAAGAGGATAGGTTACGAAATACGGGAGTAAAAAAGGGAGGAAAGAGAGAGGAAACAAGAAAATGGAAAAATGATGGGCCCAGGAAATTGAATCAAAAAGGTTCATGAAACAATTTCCAGGGGAACTTCTTATGAGTAGAAGGAGAAAAAAAAAAAAAAGATTTCTTCCCAAACCGGAGTTATAGTCCGTGGCGATAGTTCCCTTATCTTCGCCAGGGTATGTGAAAAATGCCACCTTTCCGAGCCATTTGGTCGTTTGTATTCGAGTAGTAGTACAGGGACAGAAGCCAACCAGCCAGATAAGTGATAGGCACGGAGTCGAGCGATAAAGTGCAGGCATCTCCAAACCTCTCGGGCTTGCAAGTAACAGACAAGAACTTTCAGGGTTTAAATTTCCTACATCTCTCTTGCGAACAGAAACCACTTTTCACGTCACGTTTCTGCGACAAAAAAAAAAAACTCTCACAATGTAACTTTTACTGCCACACCCGCTTCTACAAGTAGAGATTTTGTGAAGTAACGTCATTTCGAAATTGGGTAGATATGTATACTTGTTTTAAGTCTTATTACCCAACTTGAATGCTGGTTTTTAATCGTAAATCGTAGTTGACTCTTTCTGCACCTGTGTCCACAATTGAGGACATGCTGCACAGAAGGATAACACGTACACGTGGCCAGATCTGCTAAGACCAAGGAAGTCAGTTCTTTCCTGAAGGTAATAACATTTATAAACTTTCGAAGGCTCTTCTGTGTGAGGGCATAATCTCAACGAATAAGTTCGCACTTCCGAACCAGTTCACATCCAAATAAAAATATTCTTAACATTACAAATGGGACGCTTTCAAATGTGAGCTGTTAAGTAAACAATTAAACAATTTAAATCAAGCGTTAAATTGTAGACATTACAAAATTAAGATCGCATAGTCATGATACGTCAAAATCACAATTTTAGTCTTTTTGGGGAGTACAAATAAATGAAAGAAAATAATTTACAAAAAATTTAACAAGGGTAACTGAAAGATCATATCTTAATTCGTTTTAAGGTATGTCTAGTAAAATTTATTTTACAAAAAATCATATCGACTGCTACAAATCAAAAACATGCAAAAATTGCCTTATTTCAAGTTATTAATTTAAATAGTGAAAAAAAGATGAATTTTTAAGATTCCTTGAAGAACTCATGGTAACTTATTTCAGGGTGAATTATCACATTTTGGTAAGCGAGCTACTTTTTATTATTTGCGCGTCCTAGAAAAACTAGAATTGNATTTCAGGGTGAATTATCACATTTTGGTAAGCGAGCTACTTTTTATTATTTGCGCGTCCTAGAAAAACTAGAATTGATATTCTTACCGGCGTGTAAAAAATATTCTGTCTAAATTTTTTTCATACGGGAACATATTACTCGTAAATATTGTCTACAAGTTGAACAAAACTTCCTACAAATATAAAATAATGCATGTTTCGGTGGCCAGGACCCTTAACGCTTTCATTCCCAGTGTGGACAATTGTCTACATGTTGCACGGGAAGGTTATATTTCATCGGAGCTGTACAGTNTAACGCTTTCATTCCCAGTGTGGACAATTGTCTACATGTTGCACGGGAAGGTTATATTTCATCGGAGCTGTACAGTGCAAGGCTCAGTTGTCAGTGGTATTGCCTAGGAGTAACTGATTCGTAAACCGTGCTACTGCTCTACGTTATGACTGATTCATAACTCCGACCACTAAACACAACGTCTGCAGTTCATTAGCTGCATTTACGAAACATTTTCTTTGTCTACTTACGTACAGCACACATCAAACAAATCTGCAACACCAGAAATATTAAATCAATGGGAAATGAAAGGGTTAAGGCGAAACCACAAAGTCTTCCATTCACCCACATGAAACCTCAAGAATAGCCCTTCAAAAAAAAAAAANAAGGGTTAAGGCGAAACCACAAAGTCTTCCATTCACCCACATGAAACCTCAAGAATAGCCCTTCAAAAAAAAAAAATCAATATGCTAACCCAAATAAAATTATAAACGGTAAAAGTTTAAAAATAAATAAATATTGCAGTAACAAATATAGTGAATGAGTATATATGGATGTTATAAATTAAAAATTGCTAATATAATTTTAGGATCACTCTAACGAAAACCGCCAACTAATGCCTATATGGAAAATCATATACAAAATTTAAGTACATAAGGTAAAACACCTTTTATAGTGTTGACAAACCTGCAACTAGTAAAACACATTATACAAAATAAAACTGATCACAGAAGATAAAAAAAAATACCTCATGTATTAGTATTTAGCCCAATTTAGGAGTCCCTGTTCTAATTAATGATATAATCCGGAAATTAAGCTGATAATAAATGTAAGCGGTGTAATTATTCAGTGATTTATTTCTAACAAAATGGTTGTTGGTATTATTGGAAGCAGTAATGCAATTTCAACCCAACCCAATAACTAAAAATATAGGGTATCATAAAATATTGATTAGAAAAACAAATCAGCCGAAGTGACGAGAATACGAGAGTGAGTACTTGTGTCTGTTTCGTCTCCCCTCTCCCCCCACTCTCATAATTTACCAATCATACTTATGCAGATGTACACACTGAGAGTTTACAACACAAAAACTAAGCACTAAACACATAGGGACATAAAAAACTTATGCATTTATTTCAAGTCGGAACAGAAAAAATCCAACATGCATGTTGTACATTTAGGGCAGCTGGGAAGCAAAAACTTCGTTATTTCAAAATTTGTGCCAAACATATTATCAACTTCTAGCAATTGCGTGCAATAAAATTTTCCTGGAACAAAAAAAAATTATTATCGCATTTTAATATCAAACTTTTATTATTTTAGAGACGCACAGATAAAATAACCAAATCATACAAAAAAATCTATGTTAGGAATGCCAAATTTGAGCGAAAATAATCAATGACTAACGGTATCTCAAAACTCTTTACCTCCAATCCACTTTCTTAACTAGATTATCTTAATTTTCTGACTTGAAATTTTACATGCAAAACATTAATAATATTATTATTATAATAATTGGGGAAGAGCCATTACATGTAATGCCTACAAGTTCTAAATTATTTTGAATAAAGGCAATATAAACAATTTTGTTTTAACCACCACCCTCAAGATCCTTACAAACGGCTAGACATGCATTGGATACAGAATAGGTGAGTATATAGAACCAAAATGGCTTGGCTTTTCCTCTGACGTACATTGGCTGCATGCAGTTCTCGAAGTTGGTCTTGTGTCTGATTGGCCGCTGCATGCTACTGAAGATTCCCTGTTGGCTGGACTGCCGTTTGGCTAGTTAGCAAGCAGGCGCTGATTGGCGAAGGACGTACCGTTATGCTGCTTACCAATGACGTCATTTTAATGACACCCGAATGTTTCGCTTCTGTATTGTCAATAATATTGCGGCCAGGAAAATAAGACCGGTTATCGAGTCACCATGTCTGGGATAAAACTGCCTACTCACCGGAGCAACAGCAGCCACGGACCACTGTAGAGTCAAGCCTACAGAGAACTGAACCCGCGACTATCTCCTGTAGCTGGTGTGTTTGCAGTAAGACTGATTACGTACACGCCAAGCCTTCTGCCTTCATGGTTCACAATTCAGACGGCAATACTTGATTCCAGTCAAACTCGTGACGAACCTGCCCTCTCTATACACGGTTGATACCCTAACCAGAATTTTGTCACGTCACTTTTCAAAAATGACGTATTCCTAAGGAAAAAAGTTGTAATTGACAGTGAAATTCACGATAAAATTGATGCAATGGCGAGATATTCGGGTTTATAATATTGTTACGTGTTGCTGCCTCGCATCGCTTCCTTGGCGACATCCCGCTCGAGCTTGCTAATAAGTGCGCCAAGGGCGTTACTGGTAACNGGCTGCCTCGCATCGCTTCCTTGGCGACATCCCGCTCGAGCTTGCTAATAAGTGCGCCAAGGGCGTTACTGGTAACTCGAGAAATGCACGGAGATTTACAAAGGCGAGTGACCGTGGCGTGTGCCACATAAGCCTATCGGAACTCGTGCGCACCCGTTCTTGAGCGAATTGAATTTATGAGGTTATCATTGAAAGAATGTTCTGGCAATNAAAAGAAATAAATATTGCAGTAACAAATATAGTGAATGAGTATATATGGATGTTATAAATTAAAAATTGCTAATATTATTTTAGGATCACTCTAACGAAAACCGCCAACTAATGCCTATATGGAAAATCATATACAAAATTTAAGTACATAANTATTTTAGGATCACTCTAACGAAAACCGCCAACTAATGCCTATATGGAAAATCATATACAAAATTTAAGTACATAAGGTAAAACACCTTTTATAGTGTTGACAAACCTGCAACTAGTAAAACACATTATACAAAATAAAACTGATCACAGAAGATAAAAAAAAATACCTCATGTATTAGTATTTAGCCCAATTTAGGAGTCCCTGTTCTAATTAATGATATAATCCGGAAATTAAGCTGATAATAAATGTAAGCGGTGTAATTATTCAGTGATTTATTTCTAACAAAATGGTTGTTGGTATTATTGGAAGCAGTAATGCAATTTCAACCCAACCCAATAACTAAAAATATAGGGTATCATAAAATATTGATTAGAAAAACAAATCAGCCGAAGTGACGAGAATACGAGAGTGAGTACTTGTGTCTGTTTCGTCTCCCCTCTCCCCCCACTCTCATAATTTACCAATCATACTTATGCAGATGTACTCACTGAGAGTTTACAACACAAAAACTAAGCACTAAACACATAGGGACATAAAAAACTTATGCATTTATTTCAAGTCGGAACAGAAAAAATCCAACATGCATGTTGTACATTTAGGGCAGCTGGGAAGCAAAAACTTCGTTATTTCAAAATTTGTGCCAAACATATTATCAACTTCTAGCAATTGCGTGCAATAAAATTTTCCTGGAACAAAAAAAAAATATTATCGCATTTTAATATCAAACTTTTATTGTTTTAGAGACGCACAGATAAAATAACCAAATCATACAAAAAAATCTATGTTAGGAATGCCAAATTTGAGCGAAAATAATCAATGACTAACAGTATCTCAAAACTCTTTACCTCCAATCCACTTTCTTAACTAGATTATCTTAATTTTCTAACTTGAAATTTTACATGCAAAGCATTAATAATATTATTATTATAATAATTGGGGAAGAGCCATTACATGTAATGCCTACAAGTTCTAAATTATTTTGAATAAAGGCAATATAAACAATTTTGTTTTAACCACCACCCTCAAGATCCTTACAAACGGCTAGACATGCATTGGATACAGAATAGGTGAGTATATAGAACCAAAATGGCTTGGCTTTTCCTCTGACGTACATTGGCTGCATGCAGTTCTCGAAGTTGGTCTTGTGTCTGATTGGCCGCTGCATGCTACTGAAGATTCCCTGTTGGCTGGACTGCCGTTTGGCTAGTTAGCAAGCAGGCGCTGATTGGCGAAGGACGTACCGTTATGCTGCTTACCAATGACGTCATTTTAATGACACCCGAATGTTTCGCTTCTGTATTGTCAATAATATTGCGGCCAGGAAAATAAGACCGGTTATCGAGTCACCATGTCTGGGATAAAACTGCCTACTCACCGGAACAACAGCAGCCACGGACCACTGTAGAGTCAAGCCTACAGAGAACTGAACCCGCGACTATCTCCTGTAGCTCGTGTGTTTGCAGTAACACTGATTACGTACACGCCAAGCCTTCTGCCTTCATGGTTCACAATTCAGACGGCAATACTTGATTCCAGTCAAACTCGTGACGAACCTGCCCTCTCTATACACGGTTGATACCCTAACCAGAATTTTGTCACGTCACTTTTCAAAAATGACGTATTCCTAAGGAGAAAAGTTGTAATTGACAGTGAAATTCACGATAAAATTGATGCAATGGCGAGATATTCGGGTTTATAATATTGTTACGTGTGGCTGCCTCGCATCGCTTCCTTGGCGACATCCCGCTCGAGCTTGCTAATAAGTGCGCCAAGGGCGTTACTGGTAACTCGAGAAATGCACGGAGATTTACAAAGGCGAGTGACCGTGGCGTGTGCCACATAAGCCTATCGGGACTCGTGCGCACCCGTTCTTGAGCGAATTGAATTTATGAGGTTATCATTGAAAGAATGTTCTGGCAATTGCCCTCGCCTCTCTCTCTCTCTCTCTCTCTCTCTCTCTCTTTTCTCTCTGCGAGACATCGGTGCAATGGAGAGTGAGACTGCAGGACTATTGAAATGGATGCGTGAGTGACCGACATTTGAAATGATGGCAACAGCCAGATTGAANTTGCCCTCGCCTCTCTCTCTCTCTCTCTCTCTCTCTCTCTCTCTCTCTTTCTTTTCTCTCTGCGAGACATCGGTGCAATGAAGAGTGAGACTGCAGGACTATTGAAATGGATGCGTGAGTGACCGACATTTGAAATGATGGCAACAGCCAGATTGAATGTGTGTAAATAATGAGTGCGAATTAAGTGACAGAAACTAAAATACAGACAGTGATAAGGACTTTAATTAAAATTGAGATGGACTTGCATATGGCGCTCACTGCTAATAATCAGAGTAATAGTGGTGATAGATAGTTTAATGTTGTGAATATTAATAACACTATAAGTAAATTACAAATAATTAAATTGATTACTTTTTTGCTTTTATTATGTTTTGCATCTCTCACGAACTTGGACACGCCCCTGGCAGCTTGTAACAATATTTTTAACGCTCGGTTTACAGTAAATGTAAATATCCAACCAAAAATACAAACTTCCGTGACGTTATTGCCTATTTCCTACACATTTTTATTTAACTATAAAAATAAAGAGATATTTTTATACTTACGAAAACTTCAATACGACACACTACCCGTTGGTATTGGCTGATTTATAGGAGTGCTAAGGTAATACAGGCAGGGAATAATTAAATGTATGTCTATATCTTAAGGTCTTATAAAAAATGTTATATTTGATAATCTATTAAACACGCATCTTATTCATTTTTATGTGCATTGGGGTATCGGTATAATTGTAAAAAATTTGTGTTTGAAACTATTTCACGCTGTCAGCTGATCAACATATGGTGCTCGGCAGTTTTGATTTTCACACGTAGCAGAATGGCACACAACTTGTAGAAAGTTTTACAAGACTTTCGAAATTACTCAGCAATAAAATGATCCACATACAATTATAAGATTTTTGTAAAGAAATTTGACTAGCATCAGAAACATCAAACACGACGATCATCAAATCGTTTGTATTTATGCACATATGTCCAAGAGGCACGCCTAGCAAGACGGAGCAGTGGTTAACACACTAGACTCGCATTCAGGACGACCACGGTTATATTTCCATTCCGGCTATCCTGATTTCGGCATTCGCAAAATCGCGTCAGGCGAAAGTAGGGATAGTTCTTTGATACAGAACATTTTCGCTTCCTTAGGCGACCCCGAGTCTCCGAGCATTCTCTCCGTCTCTAATTACTCCGCTGTCGACGATAGTGTTAAAGGGGTAGAAATCCGTTACATCTTGGATTTATTTTTATTTTACCGTAGCTTATACTTGAAAATGATAGCTATCAGAACATGGGACGTTTCTTAACAGTTTTTTTAAGAGCAGCACACTATTTTGTCCTCGTGGTTTTGTTGCTTCTGTAACCGTAATAAAGTTTAAATCATTATTTATTATTTTTCAGTATCACATGCGAAAATACACATTTAAATCTGTCCGTCTTGTTTAAGAAATTATGTAATGAAGTATTGTATGCAATAATACGCTTTAAATTTTAATTTTAAATATTAATATCTAGATAAATATATTATAATAATATGTATATGTACGTATATGATAGGTTCGGTTATTATGATGGCCTAAACAGGATTTTCTTTTAATGGCCTGTAAAGTCGTTAAGCCGGCACTTAGCAAGACTAGTTTAAACGTCACCGCAGTAACCAGGAGACAAGCACAGTCACGTACTGCCGCGGTTCGCTCATTTCCTTTCGGAACGGGAACCCACTCGATTACTTTCTCGGGGAACACACGCGTGGGATTCGATATTATATTGAAATGTCAATCCCAGGCAGGCCGCGAGCTCAAACAGCAATTTCCAGCAAAGTCAACGGGAAGAATCGACTAGGGCTGGCGTTTTACGGGCAACTCCGCGGGAAGAACAACACATGTAAGGCTGGGTTTTAGAAAGGAGGGTGTCCGGGGACTGTGGAGAGAGGGAGTTGAACTTTCCATCGGGAAGTTTGTTTAACAGATGGGAAAGTTCGGCCTAGGGGGATGTGAGGTAGGAAGGAGATCGAGGTTCCCGTATCTAGGAAAACACAATAACCTCCAATAGCGTCCCTCCCTTTTTTTGTCGGTCTGGTGAAGGGGGTAGCGGAGAGCACCAGATCACAATGCATACAGTTTCTTCCTGCCAGATAAATGCAGGAACTGAGGTCAGAACGTTTCCACAACACGCACAACTCTGTATCTAATAAGAAACGGAATGTTTGGCTGCCGAAATCTTGCGAAATGTTAGTGAGTACGTACGTTAATACGTAAAAAAATTACTGGCACGGCTAGAGAAATGCCGGCAGCAAATCGCGACAAGATTAATTACAAGACTGTAATTGTCTAGGCCTATATTGCTTCAAATACGTGAAAACAGTGATCCTTACAACTGCGGAATTCCATTGAATTGTAGGCAACTTCAGAAAATTTCCCATTAATCCTACTTCTCTGAGGCACTGATCAACATTACCTTCGATTAAATCGCCCTTAGTGGTAATATAGGGTAGACGGCATATGACAGTTGCGCAGTAGAAAATATGTGCGTCCCAGAATTGTGGGCACAGCTTTACTCCCCGATATCTGTCTAAACCACGTGACTTCGCTTAAGTGACGTCACTTTTAAAAGAAATATGAGCTTTTACGTGTTAGTCCTTTTCCAGTGACTACGTTTTAATGTGACTGGGATACATTTCCATGTTATGCTAGATATATTTTTTATATAAAAGCATGAATGTATTGAAAGAAGTAAACGTAAACAAACGACCAAATCAATAACCGGACACGTCGTTTTGGCAGTTCTGCAGACAAATCGTGAGCCAATGTAGGAGGGGAGTGGAGAGATTTAGACAGCTCTTAACAGCGAGGTCTTGAGAGACGATGAGGGTGAAACAAAGTGAGAATTGAGCAGCACCGGGATGCAAGGGCGGGGTAAATGGGAGATCCCCGAGAAAACCCACCGATAAGTGGCATCGTTTGGCACTATTCCCACATGCGAAAATACGGAAGCGACTCCGCCGGGAATTGGACCTGGTTCGCTTAGGTGAGGCGAGTAGTTTGACCACTACACCACAGCGGCCCCCACCAATGTAGGAGACATGGACAGAGGGTGAAAATCATTATATTTCATATTTAGCCTGATAAATAAATCTGTTGTCTGCTCAATGGAGAAAAAAAAATACAATGCCACCGTGAAAGTACACATAAAACCTCTGGAAACAAGTTCGTAACTTAGTTGGAAGCGTTGGTCTTCATAACATCACAGCAAAAAATAAATTATAGTACTCAACTTATTTATTACCTACGGTTTAATAAGTGTTGGGTGCAAATTCATAACTTAAAAATCCATTTCTGACAGCAAACTAGACTACAATTAAATTCTCTGCATTCGCAGACCGCGACTGAAAACGATATACATCCTCTTCTCTCCTGAAGCAGTTGCCATAGTTAAGCTTACTGAAGTAGTTGCCATAGTTAAGCTTACACTTTAACATTTGAAAACCGCATAGTTTTGCAATTTGAGAACCGGGAATTACTACGATTAATGGAGCCATAGCAATCAAGGAGGTGTACAAACTGATCTGAGCTCGGGCACGTACAACGAGGTGTAACCCACTAATGCCTGATCGGCTTACAGTTTTCCTTGAAGGTTCTATAGCGGAAGGTCTCAATGCCCTTCAGAGACGACGATGGTGCTGCTTGGTGATGCCGGCATGTTGATACCAACGTCCCTTGTTCGGCGCTGACGCACACTGTTAGAAATTTCCAAAATGTCTATCATCATTTCATTTACTTTTACAAAAAAAAAATTGACGGACTTTATCTTAATGATAAATATTTTAAAAACTGGTATTTTGTGTTGTTCATTTATGCCGTATAAGATTTTATATACTGAACGATGCCGTAGTTTAAAAATAAGTTTTACTTTTAGTAAACACGCAACAGTCACAGCGAGGCCAGGCACAACCACAGGCAGTGACAATCCTGAAATATCAATATATACTATGACCTATTTAGAAAACTATTGCTTCACGTATTGTCATATTGAGATTTTTTTAAATTTAGAAATACTTTCCTAGCGTATTTTATTGTAGATGTATTTGCATAAGGCAAAAACAAACTATATTGTTATCCTCTAAAGAATACTGAAGTTAAGATCATTGCAATTGTTTAGTGAAAAAATAATTTAAATGTTTTGTAGCGCGATAAAAAAACAATGGGGTAAGAGCTAATCTATTTCCATATGGCGATTAAAGGTTGAAATGCGCCAAGCAATAATATTAAAAAAAGAAGTAAGTTATAAGCTAACTTAATACAAGTAGTTAAAAAAAATTTCAATAATAATTATTCAATACCAGACATTGTATTTACCGTCACGTTTACGGAAATAGTAAAACGACATAGTTATACGGACAAACACTGAACAGAATTCGTAAGAGTTTTTGCCTGAGTTACGACATCCCGCATATCTAGAAATTACTTGGAAGAAAATAAACGAGATAAGGGAATCAAATAAATCATTTTACGGAGGAAAGCTCTTGGTCAGACTTGGGAAACTCGTTGTATCAGCAGTTTAGAGAGATTTACTGCTGCGAGTGTAGTTCACGAACTTGTCAATTCGGCACCGGAAATACCCCCCTCCCCACATCCATCCAATTTCTCCATAACGAGGCGGTGTACTTCGAATAATAGTATTTCTAACAGAATAAAAGTTCCATTTGTGTTTGTTTACGCCATTAGGTCAACAAGAATTATAACTGCTATTCTTTCATGGAAGTAGTTGTAGCTTTCCGCTGGTATTATAACAGTAACTAATACCTGCAGAGCTGCTCGCAAATCTACAGAAACTGCCATTAAAATCCCTCTGGCTAAACAGTTTTTCTATTCGTTTTTCGCTTTATCCTACCTTCCTACAGTCCACAACAAACAAACAGAACATTCTTTTTTTTTAAATCAGCACTGCAAGTGCACATGACACACAAATGGATTATCAAACTTCTCGTTACAAAAAATGGTAAAATTATTACTTGTTCGGATCTACATTCTGTATACATTAAACAAAATAACTGTCTCCACACCAAAAAAAAAAAAAAAAATCAAAGTCATAATTTTAGAATAGCACTTGTCATATAGAAATGAGAAAATGTCTTCATACACCCAAACGAAAACGACAGAGAATAACGAAGTTAATTCCTGACACGTGCACTCAACTTAGGAATAAACAAACTTTTCTCACATAAACCGTTATTAGAAAGTGATTTATGAAGGAAATAAATTAAATATAGTTAACTTTCAATGCACTGGGTGCATTTACATACGTATTAACACAAATACATACACACCTGCACTCACACACATGCACACGTGTGTGTGTGTGTGTATATATATATATATATACACACACCTACACATACATATACACATACAAACTTCTGGGAGAATGCAAGGGGTTGGCGTTGCCTCACTTATTTGCAGTATCAGCTTGTTTACTTTGAATGAGCTTAAATTAAAATAAAGTTATATAAATCAATGAATTTCATGTTTACCGATTTTCAGCTTAGTTTCCAGAGACGATTTAAATCCGAGATAAAGTTTACAAAATTCAGCTAATTTTATAGCTGAAGGATTCCCCAAAAGATTTCCGGAATGAATCTCCGTATCATTTGTTGTTAGAGGTTCCCTACTTATGTATGAGATGTTTCCGTACTATTACGTTGAGCCAGCGAGAATTCATAATTCGTCTGGAAATCACTTCAGCCACGTGAAATATTGGCCATGCAGTCTTAAAGGCAGATACGATGCATTGTTTTGGAAAATATGTTGACACACGAGATTCTCGCAGTTTTTCAAACTCTCCAAACGATTGTGTTTACTTATAGCAACATTCACGGAAACCAATGATAAATGTGTCTGGTGTTCTATTGCACTTCTAGCAGCCAATTATAAAACTGCGGAAGTTCCAACCACTGAAATACGCTGACTGTAGTGTTGCTGGTTTCATATCATTAACAGAAGCGAATGTTCTTTTCTTATTGTGCAGTATGTTACAACTAAAAAATATATTCGAGAATTTATGTTAATGGTCAGTGTAACTGCACACACCATTTAACCATCTTTGTAGTGAAGTGAAGAGATTTGGGCTACTCTCAACATCGATATCTTGAGAGCCGATGAGAGTGATTGAGAAGAGTATGAAGCAGCGGCGGAATAGAAGAGCGGGAGAAACGGGAGATCCCCGAGAAAACCCGCCAACCAGCGGCATCATCCGGCACAATTCCCACATGCGAAAATCCGGGAGTGTCACGGCCGGGGATTGAACCCGATTAGCCTTGGTGAGAGTCGAGCAGGCTAACCGCTCAGCCACCGCGGTCCCACCATCTTTGTAGGTAAGACCCGTGATATCGAAACGTAGGCCTGATCGTGCCTCGGTTTACAGTTATAAGAAGAAGTTTTGGTCCTAACGACTGGACACACACGAATCTTCACTGTTTCGCTAGAGTTGTTCAGTAGTTTCTAGAACCCTACCTGACCTCAAAACGATTCATAGCGTAAAAACATTAAAACTTTCAAATGTACATTGAAAAATCTAAATACTGTACCGTTGCATAAGTAAAGGAACTTCGGTAACAGTTAACCACCACTCTTTTCACGGCGGTTGCAAATATAAAATTATCTGTACAGTAAGTGGGCACTTTAAATTTAGTCTGGGCATACAGGACTGTGAAATAAAGCAACAGTGTGATTGTCCTTGTACTGGCGGATATACACAACTTATTTCCAGGTCGGTTTGAATGCAACTAAGAGTATGTCTTGAAAGTCAATAAACAGAACCACTGATTTTGGGGCAGCAAGTGATGAAGAAACCGCTGAGGTAAGTAGGTAGGTCGGGCTAGACATCTCAACGACAGTGAGGTCGGATTAGAACGGAAGAAGTTGCTCAGAGAAACAGAAATGGGCAAAGAATCTGTTATTACCTGTGGTAAGGAACCATCATCCCAGCATTCGGTGATTCCGGAAAACCATGGAAAACCGAAACCAGGATGGCGGACCCGAGAATCGAACACACGTCCTCCCGAATGCGAGTACGAAGGTTTATCGCTGCGTTCACTCAAACAGCTGAGGCTCGAGCGAATGTCTCCAGTGTCTACATGTTGTCTGTGAGAAACTAAATCTCCCATTTAACCGGGCCAACTGTGGACACCTATGACTCCTGTGCAAGCAGCTTTGCATGTTAGAAAATACAGAAATGTAAAACTACAGTGTTTTAAAATATTTCTTCACGCGTTTTTTTAAAATATTTGTTTATATATTTTTTTATTTCTTACATATCTCACGGTTCACATCCAAACTTGTCGTAATTGATAGAACACAGTTTTTAAGGAAGATGCTGAGGACTGCGTAGCAGTACGCGTGACTACCACAAGGAGCGCTGCACTCTTGAAAACGCCCTGCCACGGGGGCGCCGTGCCCCGCACGCAGCAGCGCTAAGCTGTTCTGCATTAAGACATAATTTATTCCGCTGCAACGTCCCGGCCAGCACTCCAATTATGGAGTAATTTGGGACGGCAAGTTAATGCGGAAGTGTCAAATCGCAGGCAGTTTTAATTTGTCCGGACGGAGGAACTAAGAAAGCCGAGACGACCTCACCTCCCGAGCTAAAAGATGGAAAGGAAATTGCTTTGTTCATTAAAGCCATCTTCGCCCCGGCCTTGGCCCGCGACGCTAAAATCCTCCCTCCTTTATTTTTTTACTCGCAGTGCGCGCGCGTGTCCTTGATTCATCTAGCTTTTCCCGGCTACCACCTCCTCCGAAAGACTCCTTGAGTGCGCCAACGGAAAAACAAGAAGGATATTCCTCGGTAAATTCTCCCTCGAAGATCCTGCCGACTAGCGGCATCGCTTAGCGATAAATTATTTTCGACCCGCTTCGCGAACACGGCTGGGTGGTTGGGGAGAACAAGAGCGAAACCTTGCGCTCTCTCCTTCGCCAGCTCATTTTCACACGCTGGCTCGCCCGCGCGCCTCAGCGGCAGGAACTAATAACTCTCGGTAATTGCTCCAACAGCCACTCGAGCCAACACACCATGGNGTTTCTGAGCGACATAGCACCAAACATCTAACAACCCCTCCTTGTTCGTGCGAGCTAGAGAAGGAAATTATGCTTTGCGGCCACTACAGTGGACCCCCCACCCCCCACCCCGGGTCCTACAGTGTCCGCTGGTCAACTGTTGCAAGGTGTGTCGGCGCTTGCACGCCACTGTAAACTCTGGGTGCGTGCAGCAAGAGCCAATAATCACCGCACGTATTGCGACCACTCACTGGCGAGCGGCGAGACACACGTTACACACGTGCTGTAACGTCAGCTGCACAACTATAGTCAATTCAAAGTTACTTGAAGCATTGCTGAAGTTCTATATTCAGGATATTCCTCCGCCTTGTGCAAACAAAGCTTACCCGAGTCTAGGAAATATACACCAGACAGACAACGCACCGCAGTCGTGCGCGCTCAGTGTAATAATATTTTGCATAAGAACTATATCTTACTGGGCATTACCAACACACTTATTTTCTCCCTATTTTATTAATGTTGATTACAAATTAAATATTATAGTTTATATATAACATATAAGTAAAAGTTCAATTTGACCAAAAATAAGGTTATCTTATGCCCTTTTACGTTAACAACATTAGGAAACTACCAAATACGCCATACATGGAGTTACTTTTCAAAAGTTTGATAAAATAGTGAAAAACCGTGAATAGACTATACCACAGTGGCTGGCGTTTCTAGGGAACAACCAGCTACAGTGCAGAACAAATACCAGCATGCCTTGCAACAGTACACGATCCGCCACTACTGTATCGCTGGAAATTTTATATTTCCACTAAGTTGCCATTATACTTGATAGCTTTTAACGCTGTATGTTCATGTCTGCATGTTTATTCGCTGTACAAGAATTTTTTACTCTGCTGACAGTTTAAAAAAATTATTCCACAGCTCAAACCAACTCCGATGAATTGCCTTTAGAGAAATACGCCGAACAAAAACTTATCATCCGTCAATCTTAAGAGTTAAAGGAAATTCTATCTTGCCAAAGAAAAATTTCACCGTAAATATCCAGTTTCTGTATTATCACGAGCTCCTGCCGAATGTGCCACTTATGTGGCCTGATTTGCCAGCAATAGACGGCAAGCCACTTGCCAATTAGAAAATGTAGACGAAATCGTCTGATGCTAACCGAATTATATACGAAAATAATAAAAAAATTAGTAAAAAAAAAATACCAGGGATAAAAAAATAAATACAAAAAGCATATAGATAAAGTTGATACTTCATATTTGTAAAGGCAAATGATGTTAAGTCTTTGTGCCAGAGGAATTATTACCTTCGTTAAATTTATAAATAGCTACAAACTCCAGAATTACGCTTTGGAAGTGAATATTTTAACTGCTGTGGCCCTACCCTGAATAAAATAGAGTGTGAACATAATGCAAATATTTAGCGTTCATAGCAAGTTTCGAATTGACACAGTTCATGTTGCGTTATTTCAATTTTAAGAATACATAAGTATTATATTCACGAGCTTTTAGTACAATTCCGTTTCAATAAAATATTTAGAAATTATATTTGTTTGTGTCGCTGAGTGAAGTTGTGCGATTTTGTTTCGGACCGACGTCTGCGTTCTTAAGTTTTACGGTACAACAGAGCGGAAGAGGAAAGTATGCAAATTAATTCCACTTTTTTTTACAATCACTCTTTTCTTTGGAAAACAGGTCACGAAATTGCGACTTGTAAGGCAAAATCAAAAGAACGGACACAAAACTAATTTCTCAGTTTCATTAGATCTCCCTTTACAGTTTGGCGACTTGTGAGTATTGGCTTTTGCCTTGCCGCATAACTCACAAAGTGCAAAGCAGCTTAAAAATTAAGAGCGAGAGGGGAATATGTGAACCAGAAGAACGAGTAAGGACGAAGATGCCTTCTTGTGCTGCGGTTGCTCATAGAGCCATCACCACCACCATTGAAGCAATTCATGTCGACGCAGGAGCGCCATTTGAACTAACCGAAATAACTTTTTCAACAAGCAATTTTAAAAACCAGAAAATAGAGGTAATGGGAACGGTAAGAAAAAAAAGAAAGATAAACAAAAAAACACCGTAGCGCAAGCGTTCTTCTGACCCGAAGGATACACAAAGCAATTTCAAAGGACGTATTTTCAAGAGCGAAGAAAAAGGAGGGAGGGGAGTTAAACTTGAATTAATGAACACGTTCATACAATATTCTGGGGCCGTAGGCGCAGCTAGGAACGAAGGTGCTAATTCTTTAAAAACACGAGCCAACCGACCACACGGCGCTGCCACTGTATCGAGACGATGAAAGGCCGCCCAGTGGAGCGAAGGCAAGCTGTTTTAATGAAGCCAGGTCACAGGTGAGAAAGAAAAAAAAGGGCGGAAAGGAGATAATGAGAATTTCCTTTCTTCATTAAAGGAACATAATAATGTAATGGCTTGTGTGTGTAAGTGCGCAAGATCCTATTTCAAATTAATTCCTTGGACGGAGAAACTGATGAAGTACACTCGAACAATATTGCAAGATAAAAAAAATAGATGTTGAAAGAAACACACTTCATTCACGATAACGGATGTGTAGTAGGAATTTGATAAGTTGGTGCCGTCGGAACCTGTGACCGCAGGTTGGAACTGTTCATGCTCTTGTCATTCCAATCCCTCGGTGGCCATCTTGCCCGCCATGTTATATGACTGTGACTTTGACCTTTGGCCTTGACCCCGCTGACATTTAACTTTCAATAAAAAAAATCCAAAAAAGTTTTAAAAAATTAATAAAATTTTATAAAAAATTTAAATTTCAAATATTGGATCTGAATGATCTTGACCTTGACCCATGACCTTAATGACAAACCCATAAAAATTCTCAAAATCAAAAAAATATTGAAAAAATCGAAAACAAGTTTAAAAATCGAGGACAAAATTACATCAATGAATCCGACCAACGTGCTGGACGCCAGTGATCATAGCCCCAATTACATTGAAAACAAAAACTCTACAAAAATGGTAAAAAATCGAACCAATGCATAAAAGTCGGTTAGCATATTCCGTTACTGACTAGGAACCCCATGTTGGATATGGGTGACCCTGACTTTGACCACGTTCCCCATGACCTTGGTTAAACCTTGAACCCAAAAAATTGCAAAATTGATAACTTGTATTTGCTTTGCCACCCAAGTGTTTTTTATTGGTTCATTGCTCACGCTCGTTCGACCCACCCCCAATGTTTTTCATTGTTCCTCTCCCCTACCCCCTCAAAAATGCTCATTCTATAGAATGCACTCCACCAACCATATTAATTTTTTCGTTTGTTATTTTTTAATTACGTAGGTGATGCTAGTGTATTAATTATCGATTTCGCCGCCAGAGCAGCTGTCGATTTATCCACCATGTTGGTTGTTGTCAACCATGACCTTGATCCCAATTACATTGAACTCGAAAAATCTAGAAAAATCACAGTCCATATAATTGACCATTACTAGCCAGTCACAACAAGGATCCATAACGACTAACTATACTCCACCTTAGACTAACTCCGCCCAAGACTGGTTCCTGGCGAGATTGACTCAGAAAAAAACTATCTCCTGAAGAGACCAGTTCCTGCAAAATTGACTAGAACAACATACAAGACCAACCCGTCATACCATCCACCTATACAAACGAAGATTGATAATCCCGAAAAAAGTCTCTAATAAGAGTCTCGTAGCTAACATATTTCCACAAAATATTTGCAAAATTTGCGCAAAACATTTTTACTACAGCTGACCATACCAAAGGGTCATAGTAAATTACCAAGCGAACTGACCAGGCCAACCAACTAGTTGCGAAACACATTCCTCAAAAATATTCCCCTCATTTCATTCGTTCGCCATAGAGAACTCATTCATTTTAAACGACCTAAGAAAGACATACTTCAGATCAAACCATAGCCCTTCTGCACACGCTCACATAAATGTTATCTAAAACAGACATTCGTAATCGATGGTTACACCAGTGATTTAATATGTCTTTCAGAGAATCAGAAGGGACTGTATAAGAAATCAAACACACATTACTATGTANTCCTGCACACGCTCACATAAATGTTATCTAAAACAGACATTCGTAATCGATTGTTTACACCAGTGATTTAATATGTCTTTCAGAGAATCAGAAGGGACTGTATAAGAAATCAAACACACATTACTATGTATACATAAATTTAATTTTTTTACTTATTATATACATTCTATCTTTCTAATTATTTTGTACATTATGTCTTTAAATTTCTCAGATAGTAACCAACAGTCTCATCTAATGCAACCCTGATATTTCAGTTCATCGATGATTGAAGATATCTCAACAATGTGTGAGAGATCCCCGCGTTTTTGCAGGGCAATCAAATATATGAGTCTATCAACAAGTTCTTTACGGTCTTCGGGAAATATGTAACTAGCGTTCTTGATGCCTTCTGCCTTCTTCGCACCACTTGTCGAAGGAAACTCGGTGAAATGTGTGAGAAAGTCGAGAGAATCATCATCCTTCTCATCAGATACTTCAAAAATACTGTCACCATAGTCTTTATCATCAATGCTGTCTTTATGATCGTCTTCATCTCCTGTTTCATACTCAATTACTCAATATTAAATTTACTTTTCATTGTAAGTGTCACATGGTCATTACCAGTATTTAGAGCTGCCAATCGTTTATTTTGAAGATCGTCGAGTTCACGTGAACGCCTTGCAAGTGTACATTCCACACATACCGACTCTATCATGCCTCGCAGGTCTCTCATTCCGTAATTATCACTAACTCTCTCGTCATAATCGTCTGCGGAAACAGTACCTATCGATGTAGCAGGCGGTATTGGTGACATCACTTGCTGTCTCCCAGTAGACGAACCCTTGCAGATCTCGGTATGTTCTTTCAATGTATCGCCTTGCATAAACTGCATGTGGTCATTGTCGTAATGCTTCATCGTGCGAGTTCTCTCGTCGTCTACAAACGTTTTATGTACAGCAGGTAACGAAGTCATCACATTCTGTTTTTCAGTGGGTGAAAAAACCGTACATTTATCAGCCTTGCTGTGTTAATTTAAGTTATCACGTCAACTGAATTGTCCTGAACATTTACAGCAGATAAAAATCACACGAGATGGACTCGTACTCTTCTCATGTAGCCGCGCATTGCAACTTCTACTGAAGGACTTGGCGCAGTGACAGCATTGTTTTCCATGTAATTTTTGGGCAGTTGTTGAATGTATGCATGTAGTCGTACATGAAGTACACGATTTCACATCGTAAGTGGCTTGCATCGTCTTCAACCATTCATGAATGCATACACTTTACTCCTGTCGACTGACTCCTGCAGACTGACTCCTACAGACTTGACTCCTGCAGACTGACTTTTACCAATGTGTTAATGATTTGCTGGTTAAAAAATAACTAAAGTATGATGCATGAACATATTTATTTTTATCTATATGCAGATAATTAATCGCGGTCATTAAAAGTGTCGGGTGCCATTTTTCATATGGCGCATGGCCGATGCTGTTTTACAAGCTATTACCCGACGAATTCTCGAGCTAAACGAACAGACGCTGGATAACTCACCATATATACAGCTCACTCGCTAGTATGCCCATGATAGTCAATGTAGCACCATACGATCGGAACTCGAACCGACGACAAACACTCGCGATCATCTTTGATACACAGAAGCAAGTCGCCCCTTTGCGATGCATTTCGCAATACTTTTCACGAACAATTCATCCATTGTACGAACTTAGCCTTTCGAATCAATTCACGAAAGACAATATGAATTATCCATCTGATTGGAAGAACATTTCAGGTACTGCTCTTTTAAGGAGCCCGTCTTATCCTCCAACAAGGCCTTCTGTCATAAATTCCAAATAAAAAAAAATATGAAAGCACTCTGAAAACACCCAAATACTCATTCGCCCCAGAAGAAAACACGAAGGTACTAATATATGCACATAAGAAAGGAATAAACATAATTAAGATCAAGGGTGAAGATTAAGGTCACTAGGATTCAATATGGTGGTTGGGTGACGTCATAGCTTGGTGGCTGGTCGGCTCCAGTTCCCCATCCCATCTAAGCCAAAACATTCGAAATGTTAATCGTCATAAAATATTTTAATTAAATTTTCCTATTTTAAAAATAATTTTTAGCAGTTTTTATAATTTTTAAAACAATTGTGCTGTTTTTCTGTTCGTCATCCAAGGTTATAGGCACGAAGTCAAGGTTAAGGTCAAAGGTGAAGGTCAAGGTCACCAATATCACCACAGGGTTCGTAGTCAGTAACGTAATATTCTAGTCGACTTTTATGAATTTATTCGATTTTTACAATTTATTTTCGAGTGTTTGTTTTCAAGCTAATAATTCAAGGTAATAATAATGGTGGTCGGAGTCATCAATGTAATTTTTTCTCGATTTTTTTTTCAATTTTTATGATTTTTATTAATTTTTTTGGATTCAATGTATTTTAAGGTCACGGGCATTGTGTCAAGATCAAGGTCAGACAGATTCAATGTGGTGGTTGGGTAAAGTCACAACATGGCGCCCGGCCAGTTCCAGCCCCCCCCCCCTCCTTCCCCACCAGCTAAACCAAAAACATTCGACATTTTAATTGTTTATAAGAAAATCTAATATTTTTAAAAATAAAATGTAAATATTTTTAAATCAAATTATTTTATAATTTTTTTTTTGGATTTTCGGGTTTTAGAGGTCAAAAAGTCACAGCTGTCAAGGTCACATACATTCATTATGGCGGACAATATGGCCGTTGGGGGACCGGAATGACAGAGCATGAACAGCTTCGAGCTCTCCAGATCCAGGTCCCGATGGCGCCAACTCATCCAAATCCTACTACTCGGGTGGACCGGTTAATACTACGATTAAAAGAACACTTTCTTAACAACTGCACCTCATATTGTTCCCTATTAAAGTTCCTGGCCTGTCTCCCCGAACAGGGGAGAACACAAGCCTTTTATACCATTTTTCTCGTCTTCTCGAACAATTTCCGACGTTCACGGAGCGTAAACGCCCCTGGTGACAACATAACTGGCCGGCGTCACGTCATAGGAGTCGCGCAGGATAGGGAAAGGGCAGCAGGTGAAACTTCGAAGCAGCTTACTTGCGCTCAATTCGCCATTTGCTGTCCAGTACTCATGCAGGCAACAACAGTAAGATGGTCAGTTGAGCGGGCCCCATCACGCCAAAGGTAAGCCATTATCCACGACCCTCGTGTGGAAACAGCAATCCAAGACGAGGTGAACTCAGGCGAATTTTTTATGTGGGTAGTCTGTCATAGTCTTCCCGAAAATCAAATGGAACTAAATATTAATGACAAAGAATTAAAATGATAGGGAAAATATTTACAATTAATTGGTTAGCAACAAATCAATTAACTGTCAAAGCAGCCTGGGAAAACTACAGTGCACTAAACAGACATTTTGGTAAGACCAAAACGGACAAAAAAAGAATACTCTCCAACGAAAGAGCAAAATCGTAAGATCTTGAAAATATGTAAGTTCTGTAGATTTTCAGAGAAATCTTGGAGTGATGCATTGATGTACTTAATTAACTGTTGTGCCATTTAATATACGGCAAAGAACACTAGTATGGCTGTGGCTCAGAATGCAGTCAAGCGCACTATTGCAGTGTTTGAATCTGTGTGAACCTCTGTACCTGGAGAGTTTCACAACATGGCAGGAGCTGAAGAGAAGCTATTTAAACATATACTTTTACATGAATATAAAAAAGAGTAAAAAGTTACAGCAAACAAATTTTTAGGAGTGTTGTAAATAATTTAAATAACATGATTGTGCAAAATGTGGTTACAGCATCCCATGCATGTACCAATTCCAGCCAGATGAAAGATGGCAGAAGGACAAAAATAATCAATAATGGAAAGGTACTATACAAATGAAACTGCCCTTCCACATTTACTTTCGATATCCGCTATGGTGATTAGCGTATTTGTTAACCTTTTTGTTTTTTCCACATTTTAAATGAGATACGTAGGAAAATGCTTTTGAATATGTATTGACACCAGAGAAATTCCACGTGAGCTAATGAATACCTTTAATCAAGAATTTTTAACCGTCCCCATCTCAACATTAGAAAGTGAAAGAGCTTCGGTGTAATAAACGATATCCTGACTGAAAAACAATTTATAGCAAAATCAAGTGGACATTTGCTGCAAATGACATCAAGCTCACGCACATTTTCATTGGTCTAGAACTCTAGATAAATGACAGAGCTTCATACTGGTACTAGTACAGTTCAGAACAAAAAACTTGCTCGTTGCAATGCTCAAAATTATCTGTTACTGAAAGGGTTAAAACCGTATACTAAAGATGAGGCAGAACGATCTCGCTGGCTATCTACAACCAGTCTCCGTGTTCCAACATGTTCACTGCTTTCCTTACAATACGTCTAGCAAGAATGGCGTGTATTGGATTTGAGGTTAGAGCACTGTTTAGTAAACAAGTGCTTAGAGGTGTATGTATACTTCCTCTAGCCAATTTGTAATGCAGTTTGATTAAATTCAAATTGGAGAAAGTGTTTTATTCATATAAAAGTGCTTGTCTTTTGAAAATTGGGATATAAACAAACACGTTCATCAGTGTTGACCATGTGACTTTGACAGTTATGTTCCTTTGAGGTACGTCAATGTTGGGTACATGCACAGAAGACCTCATCTTAAGTCTATTGTTAAGACGACAGTCTCAAACTCCCTTTTTTTGTTATTTTCAAAGACATAAAATAACAGTTGTATATCTTTGTTGTGTGTGAAGTGTGAGTTGTTTCCATATGGAAACAGCTAACACTGGCGCGCCACATGCACCGGGGAATTAAACGTTTACAAGCAGCGACTGTGGCCGGCCTGCGTGTGGTTTGTGTCTTCCCTTGCGTCCTTCTCCCCCAGGTCTGCATAATTCACAATTGGCATGCGTGCTTATAGCGAAGCTCAGTGAATTCAAGTGTACCATCTGGATACCGGATCAGCACGACTCCTCTACCCCCTGTCCTTTGTTTATGTAGAGTTCAGTAAGGCTGCTAACAAATCTGTGTCGCGTAACTGATATTATGCTGATTTTAGGGGCAGCTTGTTATGTCTATCGCAATTACGGACAAAAATGTCCTTAAGCATTTAGTTGTTTCATGAAATGTGATCGTATTCGACGGAACTACACGTATTCAATAAGTTAGGTTCGTCATTGCTGTTGCTGTCGCTCCTATAATGCTGATGTTTCCATCATTGCTGTGGCTTGCTAATTTCTACAGACTGTGTTGCTTCACATGCTATCACAATAAGCTGCAAGTGAATGTGAAGTGGCAGGGATTCTATTTGAAAATCATTTCTTCTGTTGGTATAGTTTTCATCACGAAGTGAACCACTAGCCATATAGATATACAGGTTGTTCCTCCTAACGTGGACACCCCCAAAATTTCCAGAACTGTTGCAGATCACAAAATGCTGTTTTCGATAAATGAAATTATGAAGGGGGGTAAGCAATTTGCCGCAAAGTGACTATTCATAACACGTGTAGGGACAGAAATAATTAAACAACATAACACATGTAGCTTATGAGAATAGGCATAGCGCTGTTACCAAACCCTGCCATTGTATTCATACATATCCAGGGCAGGCAGCTGTCTACGAAACTTTCAATCCGGGGATTCATCCTCTGGGTAGAACCGAAGCCAGAATGAAACAGGGGATGTCCCGAGGCGAATGCCTCGGGGAAAACCCTTCAGCCATGCTAGAGAAATAGCTGATAGGTGGCCCTCGGCGAAGGAAACAGGGGATGTCCCGACCAGAATTAGTGCAGACCGCAGCTCCATAAGAATCCCCACGACCCCACCCTCACCCTCCCTCCTTCCTAGTTGGAGCTCACAAGCCGCTGACGAGACACAAAATCAGGCAGTTACACAAGGGATCTACCGAATTCCCTCACGAGAAATTGCTGATAAATGTAGCTTGAATATAGCGACACACGAGTTAAATTCATGAGCACTGCCGAGACAGTTGTCAGTTGTTCAGCCGAGGTGGAAATGAGTTGTTCGGCAGCTTCGATGCAAGGCGGAGGCATCAGTTAGCGTGAGAGTCAGTCATATTACCAGGCCAGGGTTTGGATCCCGGCCGAGCCAGTTGTTCAGTAGCCGAGATGGGAGGCAGAGCAGTGAGCTCCCCGCGCCGAGAGTGATGTGGGAGTCAGTCAGTTGTTCGCCAGTTACGCCGAGAGACGCGAGGCAGTCGGGTGAGTCATATCACCAGGCCAGGGTTCGGACCCTGGCACAGGCCGAGTCCGTGATGTTCAGTCAGTTAGCCCGAGATAGTATGTGTAGAGTTCCTGGACAAACCAAGTCTGGATATGCAGTGCTAGACGAGTGGCAGCCTCATAACGAAGAGACCCCCACGACGAGAGGACGTAGTCGTGCGTCGGATAGCGACGAAGCAAGTCAGTCATTCAGTGAGTCAATTGTGACGTCACCGGAGAGAGAACCCAGGAACAGCTGATACAGTATGTGCAGATTTCCGGTAGAATCTGTGTAGGAGTTCTGAGAATTTATGAGTATTTTCCCGGAAAAGAAATGCTAGTTTCCGAGGCAGAGAAGTCGGAAGTGCGAGCAGGGTCGTGGCAGACATCGACACAGGAGAGGGGACGCGCTCTCCGAGGGGAATCGCCAGCCGAATTCACAGAGACATCACAAGTCTCGGGAAACCAACCCCTGGACTTCCGAGAAGGGACGCCGGGCTGACCCAGCTACACTAACCAATGAAGACAACTCACCAAAAGCCGCAGTCAGTAGAAACGTCTCCATTCTAGCAACCTTCCCCCGACGCATAGTAATCCGCCAACCAGTCCTTCAGGCCTACGACGTGTAGGGGGGCTCGGTCTCGTGTGTGTGTGTAAATACCCATGTTATTTTCGGTCAAATAAAATACTTGTGTGATAACTAAGATAATTCGTGTGTTTTGTTCACCCCTCATGCCGTGACTCATCCTGGTGGGACAGCTTCCTAATAGCAGCGTAGCACATACCTTAATAGGGCAAGGGGCACCGAATGTGATATTGGACAAAGGGGATCACCGAAACGGAGAGAAGATGGGCAATGTGAGTGCAAGTCTGATATCACTACATTACATTTTATTCAGAGACCAATGTGATTCAGGATATTTGTTTCCTAATCATTAACTGTACTGAGTAACGAGTGCATACAGGTGCACAGCAAAAATAGAACAAACCGATCTAAGGAGAAATGTAGCTAGCGACAAGCGACCTGAAGTGTTTCTGGCGTAATGCCTACAAGCTGCCACAATGCGTTCCTTCTGGTCTTCTGGCGTCGTAGGAACCATGCTGTATACCCTATCTTTCACTGTTCCCCAGAGGAATTAATCGAGAGTTGGAGGTCAGGGGAGCGAGCTGGTCTTCTTATAACATCACTGCGTCCTAACCTCCGGTTTGGAAACGTTTCATGTAACACTTGCCTCGCCACCAAAGGAAAATGCGCAGGACAACCATCATGCTGAAACCACATATCGTGAGGTATGTCGACCAGTATGTTTTCCAAGTACCGGTAAGATCTCTCTGAGGAAATGGGCGGACATACAGCCGGTGATTGCCCCTTGATGAAGTATGGACCTATGACGTAGTCTCCACACATTCACTTCCACTGTCGCTGATGCTCCACGTGCCGGACCCAATACGGATTCTCTGTCGCCGATTAGTACATATTTCGTAAATTTGCGCGCCCATGGTTTGTGAAGGTCACTTCATCGGTAAATAGTGTGTTCTTTAGAAAATTGCTGTCATCCGAACAAATCTACAAAACTGAACACGCTGCTGGAAATCACCTTCATGTAATGCCTGATAGAGAGCCACGTGATATGGAGACAATTTCCGTTGGCGCAGTATCCGTAACACATTTGTTTTACTTATTCCTACGAGCCTGGAAAGTTCTCGCGTACCCATGTGGGGGGTTGCATCGACACGTACCAACACATCGTGTAGTTGCGTCTCGTTCGTAGAAGTCTTTCGTCACACTCATGTTGTGGAATTCCAATCACCTAGTAACAAGAGACTTGTGCAAATTCTTCTTGTCGTTTGCCGTGAGATGGGCGTCCGATTAGGATACCTTTCACCATACATTTGGACGGCTTGCTTGGCATTTCTGCCACTCTCAGCGTAAATAAGTAGAGCGTCCAGTTTTTCCTCATGCGTTAACTTCATTGCGTGCGTACAGCCACACACAGCAATACCACTTTCCACAACAGATTATGAGAACTGGTGCTGCGCTGCTATTTGGAAGCGGTCCGGCCAGGAATAGTTACGGCGCGTGTTGCTTGCTTACAGCTGTGAGTACATGTCCACTGCCCCATGCTACCGGCCCACCTAACTTACTCATATTTTCAAATTATTTCTTGGCGTTTCTGTGTTACTTCCCATTGCATATGCTATATCACAATGTTAGTATTGCAGGAAAGTGTTTGTTCAAGAAAGTTGGGATCCCTGCAAGAGACCAATTGGTTCCAATTATAATAGAAAATACCTTGTTTATGCTTAAAACAGGTGTTGTTGGCCAACATTTTTCTCTCTTACGTATTCAGTAAATGTTTCCAAAATATATCGCTAGACTTACTTGCTTGTAGTGAAGGTTTTTTTTAATTGTTAACCAAGTACACTTCTTTACGTCAGCAGGCTAGGCGGCAATTGAGAACTCACTTAACTTAGATACTGCGTTAATTGTTTCATAATTCTTTATAATGCTTTACTAGCGTGAGATTTGTGCCGTCTTTAGTGCCTATTGCAGTGAAACTATGTGGAGATAGAGCAGCGAAGGAATGCAGTTGGGAACGCGGAAGAACCAAGAGGAAAACCCACTGGCCAATAGCAACGCCTGCCATGTTTCACACATGCGAAAATCTGGGTTTGACCTCGCTGGGAACGGACCACAGTTCGCAGTGCTAGGCGAGTGGTCTGAACGCTACACTACCGTAGCCCATGTCCTGTTAGTATTTCAGGCTTGAAAAATCCGGGTATTTATTTTGGACAAGATATAGATCAAGCACATGTAAGTTGGTCATACTACAGTAATTGGTCCACGACTTATTTGCCACCTCTGGGGAAAGTCTCAGCCAGTAATAATCACGCTACAAAATGCATGCCAAATCACGGCCTTTCGCTGTGGCAACAAGTATCCAATGATCAGCTTACAACTTCTTGCCTGTTCAGATGAAGGTGAAATTTAGCCTACAAGTCATTGAACCCGCAGATTTTTCCGTTCTATGCCAATTAGATATGTCATAGCTGCATGATTGGTTTTTGTCACCACATAGAGAATTGCAAGTATATTTATTGTCAGTAGATTTGAATAAGATGGGAGATTATACATGTAACTCTGTAGTTCGCTGTTAATTGTGCATTGTCGAAAGCCCAGCCTTCAATATTTCCTTCTCGTGTAAACAATATTGCCGTGAACCTAATCAGTGACTGGTATCAAGGTAATCTAAATTCAGTATTTTTTTATGCACACTTATTCAGATTTTGTCTTTCCTGTTTTGGGAAACAAATATATTGGCTGCGTTGCACATTTATAAAACTAGGGTGGGAGCTGGACTTGGAATTGTAGAATACAAAATTACAAAATACGTAATTTTTGTATGCAAAATCGGTTAAAGTTACCAGTTAAAAAAATATGCCGACTCGAATACGCCCTAAAGTTAACACTGTCGCCGACTTAATAACAATATTGACGTATGTATCACGTGATCATGTGAAACAGATAAGAACCTAACGATGTTACTTCCATGTGCTTGCAGTGAACGTTAGCCAAAAGACATGGAACTACTTTTCGTAGACCGTAGCCAACTCTTCTGGCAGCGTGCTAGTCAGTGTGTCCGTAAATATGTGCGAAGTCAATGGCCAGGGAATTCTTTCATTAGTTAATTTCCACACTATAAAACATTTTTGTACTTTTACAAGAAAAGTTTTTGAAAACCTGTTGCCAATTTTTTTTTGTAGGGATAAGAAAAGATTACTTGTAAAAATGGCAATGCATCTATACATATTATAAAACTCAACGTCTCTCTGTCTGTCTGTTAGTGCGCTTATCACTCAAGAACCACTTATTCGATTTATGTGTTTTTTTATTCATAACTATGTTCTCTGGCCAGGTTTTATTATATGTTTTGTTGCGTAAAGGAACATAAGCAATAAGCAGTGACGATAATANATAAAACTCAACGTCTCTCTGTCTGTCTGTTAGTGCGCTTATCACTATGTTCTCTGGCCAGGTTTTATTATATGTTTTGTTGCGTAAAGGAACATAAGCAATAAGCAGTGACGATAATAGTGAATCAAGTCGGAAAAAACTTTACCGCCAGCGCGCTCTCTTGCAATACGCTGTCTAAACCAATTCCGCGTATATTTTAAGAGATATCAAAAGTTTGGTGAAAAAAGTAATTTTTTGCGAGTCGGTTGACTGTACGTGGACATGGAGAGCTGTGACTGCGGCTGGTGGGAGCGTGTGGTCGTTGCGGGTCGGATGTCCTTGAAGAGTGAGGGGGGTGGGGAGTACAACACGAGTCGCGTGCTCTCGGCCGGCACTCAGTCGGCTCCCGTCGTCAGTAACTAACTAATCACGCTCGAGCCTGTACGTGTAATTATTGCGAAATTTGATTTCAGTTATTTATTTAAAAAAAACCTAAACAATAATTCTGTAGTCCACGTGAGCGGAGCCGCGTACACATCTAGTATGTTTATAATATTACAAATTAAAGGCTTGTTTTTCAACTTACATTGCTGAAAAGAGGATGTAAAATAATTTTTATCACGCTCAGGAAAACACCTGTANTAAAAAAAACCTAAACAATAATTCTGTAGTCCACGTGAGCGGAGCCGCGTACACATCTAGTATGTTTATAATATTACAAATTAAAGGCTTGTTTTTCAACTTACATTGCTGAAAAGAGGATGTAAAATAATTTTTATCACGCTCGGGAAAACACCTGTAGTGGCAAAATAAAATAGAATGTGGGGTAAAACTTTAGAGTTTTATCCACTATAACAACAAGTTTACACCGATACACCGAGAGTCGAACCATATACTAAATATGAAGCAGGCCGAAAAAAAGTTTACACCGATACTCGAACCATAGAATAAATATGAGGTAGACTGATAAAAAGTTTACATCGAGACTCAAACCATAGACTAAAGANCGTCGTCAGTAACTAACTAATCACGCTCGAGCCTGTACGTGTAATTATTGCGAAATTTGATTTCAGTTATTTATTTTAAAAAAACCTAAACAATAATTCTGTAGTCCACGTGAGCGGAGCCGCGTACACATTTAGTATGTTTATAATATTACAAATTAAAGGCCTGTTTTTCAACTTACATTGCTGAAAAGAGGATGTAAAATAATTTTTATCACGCTCAGGAAAACACCTGTAGTGGCAAAATAAAATAGAATGTGGGGTAAAACTTTAGAGTTTTATCCACTATAACAAAAAGTTTACACCGATACACCGAGAGTCGAACCATATACTAAATATGAAGCAGGCCGAAAAAAAGTTTACACCAATACTCGAACCATAGAATAAATATGAGGTAGACTGATAAAAAGTTTACATCGAGACTCAAACCATAGACTAAAGATGAGGTAGACAAAAAAAAGTTCCTGACATCACTATATTCTAATTGCCTTAAAACTAGGTTAGATAAAGTGTACGAGCATCTCAAAGCACTTGCTAACATAAACTAACTTCAAATCCTATCCATGTTGTTTTAGATAGTGCTGTTGGCAGATCAGTCCAGTGTTGGAACACGGAGAGTGGATACTGCGCAACTCACATGAGTACTCTACCTCATTCTCCGTCTATGACTCGTACCCACGTTTCCCCTACAAACGCAATCAATTTACCACACGAAAATTTTGTCGTGCTGCCCTCGGGTACTTTTCGATGGTAGCATTAGACTGTATTAACTTGGGCAAGAATATAATATCATCACTTGGAAACTAATGTGATTAATGATTCAGTGAATTACTGCACTTCAGAATTACATTAAGTCTGTAAATGGATTGAACAGTTGCACGTTTGGATTTAAATAATTGCATATTGTCTCATGCATTTTGCAACGGGATGAAAGTTGTTTGTAGGGATCTGCAAATTTCCTGTCATTCGTTGGCTGCAGACTAAAATCCAAGACGTTATGCCATTTGCCAACGACATAAGTGTTATGTCCCAAGGACACTTTTAGCTATAGTTCAGGCTAAATGGTCGAACAGCCAATCTACAGTGAAACGTCCACACAGGTTAGTGATGCCGTATTGTCTCCCGTAGCCAACGGAATTCACGAACTGCGCGCAGATATTTGTACGCCATTGAATTATACCTTGTTACCAAATAATAATGCAAATATTGCAAGTAGCTAGTTATTGGCATTGCAAACGTTCAAGTAGTATTCAATTACAAATTATGTACTATTGTTACGCGCTGCAGCTCGCACCGGCCGTGAGCTCCCGTTATGCGCGGTCCGGCTCTGTAGGGTGTGACCCACCTCGACCCTCCCCTCTTTCCAGACAGACCCGCTCACTGCCTCGTCGCCATCCATTCCCCCAGGAAATTGTAACAGTATGTTTGGTTGGTTACAAAAATGACTGGACAGGGGAAATACACATAGCAGCGTGATATTATGGAAGTGAAGTAAAATGCAGTGAATATTTTTATACTCGAACGAGAGTTAAAAAGAAACACATACCCTTTGATTAATCAAATTGTTGCTATATATACGGAAATTTCACTGATTCATTCGACAACAATTTAGATTCCACGGACCTTTGTGTACTCGAGCCTCAGTTAGTTGTTGATTGGTTTTTGCTCCAGTTTAACTCCACAACATGTAGCACGGGATTCGGTCCTTGTTTTCCGTGTCGGCACGTAATTGGTCAGAAGTCATCCGGGTGTGTCTAACAAACCATAGTCCAATAAAAGCAGAAGCTAATATGTACATGTGGTTGAAGCTTAACTTGCCCGCAAATAAATTCGCAAAATTTCAGGGTGTTCAGTAGCACGTCATTCGTTAACACATTCACTTGTGTTAAGTGAATTAATTATTACAGGATGTAACAGTTTATAAATTTTGCTTTGCTAGTTAATGTGATTTCTGGCCACTAGAAACATTGTTCTCGATGTATTACAAATACTGTTCTTATAACGTTATAAATAAGGAATCCTGCAAATGATATTATTGTATTTTTACTAGGGTTTGTAAATATACAAAATTTAATTAATACTAATTTACCATAAAAAAATTAGAAAATAAATTACAGTGCAACGTGCTAAATTAGCACCTTGAGTACGTTACAGATTTATTGATGATCTAAAAGTGAGTCACTGATATTGACGACTGCGTGATCATCAGTTATATTGGTCCCTGTATTCTCATTTGCATCAACTCGATTGGTTGACAAAACACCAGACACGTTTACTTTACTGAAGAACGTTCGTCACTGGCCGAGCTCTGCCAATAAAATGCCGAGTTGAAAGTGTTCCAATTAAAGGTTCTTTCCTTCGTAGAATAATACACAATCCATCATGATATTCATTTTAATAATTTTCTGTTCAAGCATTGCTGACGTAGTTGCAAATAACTTTATTAAAAGTACGGATGAAGTAATATTTATACGTCCGTGTCTTTAAAGAATGCGGATATCATAATGTCATAATTTTCATACCAACTCAGCGGAATTTAGCCGGCGTAATATGACGTCGCCAAATCTCGAAGAGTTAACCGCTAAGCAGCAGTATTTCGTTGGCTGAGACAAGCCTTTCTCTCGACGAGTTTGCCGTGCTGCGCATGTTTTGCAGTGGGTGCCGACGAGGCCTAGCACACGCCCTGCGGCTTGCGGGGCGACAGCAACATGGAGCGAGCTGCCCTTCTTAGAGGGGACTTTGCCCCCCTCACACTCCGTGTAGGTCCTGCCCGGCGNGGGGGGGTCGAAGGAGGTGGCGGAGAAACTTGAATGAGGCGCGAATTCATTTACTGGAATTGGCTTTTAACAAGTCTTGTTTATTCGCGCGACACTTAATGTCACTTGCTCTTTTCCTCTTCTCGATCGTCACATTTCTGTTCGCTCCCTACCACCCCCATCCCTTCATAACTTCTTTTTTCTCTTATTCTCAGTCCTTCCCCACCACCCACATCATCGGACAGCAGTTGGGGGTGGCAGAAAAATGTGCTGCTAGTTAAATGGGACTGCAGTATTTTACCCTGTGTGACGAGTGCCAGTATTTATTATCGAACAGTTTNCTGCAGTATTTTACCCTGTGTGACGAGTGCCAGTATTTATTATCGAACAGTTTCTGAGCGGGGTGTCCAAGAACTAAGTAAACCGCTTCTGTATGCACAACATTCCGTGATGTTTTTGTACCTGAGACGTTCAGTTCTTTTTGCGTAAATTTACTCATAGTTACTGCATAACATTTTTGTTGGTGTTTTTTGCCCTGTAAGTGCGGATTTCTGCGACGTGTTTGAGGCTAGCAAAATTATTTAAAACTGATGTATTGCAAATACATCATTTAACGTTTACAATAGGGCAGGTTTCTTGAAGTTTTACAGATTGTAATAAATTGTGTACCATTATATGTAAATCTTANTAACGTTTACAATAGGGCAGGTTTCTTGAAGTTTTACAGATTGTAATAAATTGTGTACCATTATATGTAAATCTTATAAAATATTTTATAGTTCAGTATCGTCAATTCTTCCTCACAACAAACGTATAAATTTGAAAATAATGTAACGATCTCGCACTTGGAATCTTAAGAGTGTTTGTTAGGTTAAGATTTTAGGTTAATTTCCACGTATGTCAGTACTAGTTCATTGTGAAGATCGCTTGGAAGTAGTTTTCTTACAAGAGAGGACCTAAGTATCGGAGTTTTTTCAGAACAAACATGCCTGCAGCCCATTTATATTTTCTGTTTAGAGAACTACGTATGACATGANGGACCTAAGTATCGGAGTTTTTTCAGAACAAACATGCCTGCAGCCCATTTATATTTTCTGTTTAGAGAACTACGTATGACATGACTAAAACACCTTGTCATTTACCGATATGTTCTACGTGGAATAGTGGCCAGAGTAAGTTTGGTGTGTAAAAATGTCGCGTAATACATGGATATTTTCTATAAGCGGTGGTTTGCACATAACACAGACTTTTAAACGTGGGAGGAGGGGGGATATTATGTGGAACCAAATGAGTTGTTTCCTGCCCCATTTAGCAGCTTAGTGCGCGTTGCAAATGAAACTAGGTTGTTTCAACTGGGATTGAACTTAGTGCCACGCAGTCGGCCTGCAAAGTTGCAGTGCAGTTGGTTAGTGTTCACATTCACCTTCCAGAAAACTTGGCGCTCGCAAAGTTTCCCTCGCGGACCGGGTCACCAGAAAATTAGACCGTCGATACTTGTGCAAGGTTACACTTTAAGGCCATTGGCGCGCGGTGAAAATGGCCGCAGTTGAGAATCGTGTTACATTCAAATAACACTATCACTAAAGAGTACATATGCCTTTTATTTAGAGTACATACTGTATGCAGGTTGGTCAGAAGCTCAGTTCCAGGTTCATTCATGAGAGAGTCCTTTTGACACTTGAGAAGTTCACACACACTGTTGCAACGTCCATTACAAAACACATGCTTTATGTCACATCATAACCGATAAAGAGAGATAATGAAAGTAAAAATATCACTTATAGTCCATTCACGGTTACTTCCAACTTTTCTGAAGCCCTGCTAAAGTTCTCCTTCTACGATATTCCTCTGCTTCACGCATACAAAGCTTAGAAAATTATATAAGAGGGCCAACGCACCGCATTCGTGGGCAACTTAGTGTAATTATATATTTGCATAAGAACTATTTCTTACTAGCCATTAACAAATACCTCTTTTCTCTCTGTCATTATTAGTATTAGTTATAAATTAAATACGGTATTTTATTTTTGGGTAAAATATAAGTAAAATTTCAATTCAACCAAAAATAAGGTCGTTTTATGTTAAACAAAAGTGTAAAACGCCTGAGGTGTATGACATATTTAGAAAGCAACCAAACACGTCACACATGGGGTTTTTTTTTTCGAAGGTGTGATTCAGAAACTGTGAAGAAACCGGAAATATACTATAATAGCTTTATATGCAGTCGCTCCGCGGTCCATCCTTTGACCTGACCTCCTCCCTCCACCCGGGCGTGCGAGGCGCAGTGTCTCAGAAGCATGCGGCGGTATCACCGAGTACCGGGGAAGAACGTGCAGTTATAAAGAGGCAGCCGCGTCCCACGAAGGCGTGTCGCGATAAGCCTATCAGGACTCGTGAAGATTGAATTACTTTGGGAGCAAGAAAGCAATAACCAGTGTTCACCTATTTAATTATCGAGAACAGATGTAATTTTAATTTCTACATTTTCAAATCTGTACTGGATAGAATATTAAATTCTCTGTAGGATAACTCAAAATAAAGAACTTTAAAATTCATAAAATATACATATTGCAATTTGAAATGTAGTAATTAATGTGATGCGCAATGTATAATTAATTTTTTACTTTGCATGCAGCAGTGGTCTTCATTAGGTTCATTAAGTGTAGGCTGGCCCAGAGTTTTCTCGGAGTCTGGGGTAAATTCTGAGTTTTGTCTCTCTCGTCCTAGTAATTAAATTTTTCTTTGTTTTTATACTGAACACGATAAAGTGGCGTTATAATTTTAAACTATGGTGTAGAAAAGTCTACGTGTCATGGCAGATAATGCAGTCGACACCAGTAGTTTGTATGTACCACGAATGTTTTTTATGTCCATGTGGGGCGTCTCTTTACATGTGGCCTGGGGCAAACTGTACCCACCAGTCCCTTCCTCCTACTGTTATGACCTGATCAAGTGACTTCTGAAAATATTGTTTCTATTATTATTATTAATTAGCGTATCCAACAATGCTATAATCAGCTGGTAGAATACAAATCAAATGATCGGTATTATGATTTCCGTACTAGCCGATAAAATATTACTGGCCCTACCGATGCACATGCTGTTGGTTGGGTAGTTGGCATCACACCTCACAGTGGGTTTTATCCTTGGAAAGGCATCGAGATGTTCCTCTGTTTTATGGAATAATTTAAGAAAGCCTACAGGATGGTCTGCTCCATATTTAATTACATATGAATGAGCAGATGCTTCGAAATTTAGTCCTGAGGTTGAATAGGTGAATATATTATGCCCAAGAGGTATATCATGGCTTACCGAATTTGCATATATATATATATATATATATGGCCTCAGCTTTCCGTGTTTTCTGCTATGATTCATTTTATTACTTCTTAACAAAAGGTATTAAGTTAACTGTAGGTACACAGTCACTTATTTCCTTTCTTGTTATATATTTCTCTATTCTCCAACTTCTAGTGCTTATTTCTTTTCTGATTACCGTAAGTAAAATGTCTCTCTGGTCTTCATTTATTAGAGGCGATATTTATGACGCGTATGATGTAGGATTCCACTCATAATAATAAGCTAATACATTTTACCCACTGTTCTACATAAGGTATTTTGCAAAATAGTACCAGTTATTTTTCCGGTTAAGTGCTTGTTTGGCCATTGCAACTAGCAGGCAAGAAACAAGTTCCGCTGGCAGCAGCATTCTAGACGAAGCTGAAAAGAAAGCATTTTTATATTTAAAAATATATTTGTACATGGAAAAGGATATAGCCGGTGTTTCGAAAGGTTTCTGCTTGATTGCGCACTGCAAAATCGATTGCAAACAGCTAATAAAATATAGACTTTAATCCAGTTAAATCTTTCGTTGGGCCAACAGAGCGAACCTGTAATAATTTACTTGTTTACGAAGTCAAATGTTATCAGGAGATGAGGTACCGCTGTCTTATTTGCCTGTGCATAACTATTTTAGATTTTTTTTTTCATACCTTACCTTTATGATAGCACGTTAATCGAGGGGCGGCTCCCACACTAGACAACACCTATACTCACACCTAAAACGGCACACACATAAGTGATTTATCCCGGATTCGAACCCGGAACCTCGTAGAAGGTAATGTCTTCGCTGGCGAAGAGTACTTACTAGCCAACCCTTGCTGAGGTCTGGCATCTCTGTGGTATGAGGTAAAGGAGCAGCGAGGTAACACACACTTCGTGCCAGATGTGAGGCGGGTTGCATCATATATATGTCTGCTTTCCAGGTGCGGAGAAATACGTAGTATGTTTGTGGTACAGAACTCAACATTGTGAATATCGACGTGCTTTACATTTTGTTGCATACACGAAACTGTAATGAACTTTGCTATTATTTGTAAATTCTGATTAAAGCAAGACTATTATATTATTTACAGATAAGTGATATATGATGTAGCATAAACATTAGTTTTTGGGCAGTTCTACAGCTAATTACGCCTCAACAGTTTACAGCATAGGCTCTAATTTGTAAAAAAAAAAAATTTAGATTTACAAAAATTTGAAAGACAGTTGCCAATATATTCCAACACATGGCGGCTAGAGTGCTCGCCTCCCATCATGACGCACCTGGTTTGATTCCCGACGAAGTCGCTCCCGAATTTTCGCACCTGGGAATCGTGCTGGATGATGCCTCTGTTCGGTTGGTTTTCTCGGGGAACAGTTTCTATTAATAAAAAAACCTCAGCTAAATTTACTTCTGAAATAATGTGAATGTTTTTAAATACATACAGTTCAACTACTGAACAACGTGAGTAAATAAATATTTTAAGTTTTACAGCTTTAATTTTTAGTTTCCTGTTAAACTTGTTACATTAGATTGTTTATAACATTATTAAGTATCAATAAATGCACGAACGAACATTGTTGGAATCCTAATTGTCACAAAAAGTGCAAACAAACTCTCGAGCTCGTTTTACGAACGAAGGCAATGAAGTGAGTTTAAAAAAATATACATACGGTTTATTTAACAATACATTTTGTTGATAGTATAAATTTATTTTGGTCCGAGACAGAGATTTTGTTTATTAAGACATGTATTTTGTTAGATGAACTAAATTTACTCAACAAAATATTTTGTTATGAAAGCTTAATATATTTTTGGTCATATACAAAATCTCTTCGCTCTTCACAAACAAATATTTTGTTTGCCTTTATTTCAGTGAAATACAGTTAATATTCTTTAACTTCAACGACCTTGCCCGTGAATGTCGCCCAGAACACAATCGTGTGACGTAAAACTGCACAGTTGACAAGTGCTCAGAGACGAAATGGCATGGCTTTTTCTGTGAATCAGGTGTTCCTGTTTTCTGATTGGCTGCTCGGGACGATGGGAACGGGTCTTGTTTCTGATTGGCTACTGCATGCTGCGGAAGGTTCTCTATTGCCTGGGCTGCCGGCTGGCGAATAACTCACCAGGCGCTGATTGAAGAACGGCGTTATAACCTTTATACTAATCTAGTTTGATGGAAATTTCTCCTAGCACAATGTGCTTTTTAAAGCATATAGAATGTAAATACGCTTAAATATTAATGAAAAATTATCTTACTAATTACTTTATAAAATATTTAAATTAGTGTATTCTAGCGAAATATTTTACAGCATTACAGAAAAATGTATTCTTCTTTCATATGCGATATAATTAATCTTTCCTCACAATTTCGATAGTGTGTATACTATTTTTTTGTGAGTTTTGTTTCTGCATGAGCTACAATCAGATGCAGCACTCCAGTAGAAGTCTCTCTTGTATCTTAACAGCGACACCCAGGCGAACCAGGTTCAATCCCCGGCCGGGTCACTCCTGCATTTTTGCAAGTGGGATTCGTGGCGGACGATGCCACTGGTTGACGGGTTTTCTCGGGGGTCTCCCATTTCCCCCGCCCTTAGATTCCAGCGTTGCTTTTTACTTCAATCCACCCGCATGTGCTCTCAAGACCCCGATGTTAAGAGCCACCCAAATCTCTTCACTCACTCACTTAACAGCGAGGGTTTGAACGCCGGTGAGAGCGAAATGAGGTGAAGATGGAGCATTGGCGCGGGATACGATAGTTCCCCAAGAAAATCCGCAGACCAACGGAAACGTCCGCCACATTTCTCACGTCCGTACATCACGGTGACATTGCTTGTAATCGCTTCCTGTTTGTCTTGTTAGGGGACGAGTAGTCTCACTACTGCATCACTGTGGCCCCTCCCCATGTAAGATTTCTTGTTAAAATGCGAAGAGCCGGAAGCCTTTAACAAACACGAAAAGCAACTGGAAACTTTGCCCGAAAGGTTTTTATTATCTTTTAGTTGCCCTCAGTACAAAAAGGCTGGTTAGTGGTGGTACGAAAATTAGGGAAACGGACGTAGGTGTATTATTATGTGCCTGTGGGCAACTGCGCCCGAGATTTCACATTTGATTACAGGCCTCAGGCGTCCATTTCGCAGAGACGAACGGCTGGCGGTAGCTAGCAGCGCTGCATGTCGCAGCTTAGTGCATCCGCCGGGAACGTCTGCTAATATCTCGTTCGAACGGAGATAAAGTTTCGGTTTTTCCCCGACAAGAACGAGTACCTCTTCCCCAGCTCCTCCCCCCCCCCTCTTTTCAGCTTATCCATCTCTCGGCGGGGTTTTATTAGTGTCGGGAGGAATCCCAGTTCTTTCTCCGCCTCTGGAAATATTGTATTCCGGATTCAGCATAAAAATTCCGCAGCGCCCAGGTGCTAGCGCCGGGTTCGTTTCATTCCTTTGTTTCATCGCTGCGTCGCCTTTCTCCTCCTTTTCCCGCCTGCCAGTGAGGCACAAAGGGCTTAAATTTAATGTTGTTGGAAAAGGAGAGGAGGGAGGCGTTCGAAAAAGGAAGGGTAGTGGGGGAGGGGGTTGGTTTGCTGGGAAGGGCTGGTACTGAAAGCAACTTTCCGTTGACTTATGTGGCTGCGAACTGCCGTGCGCCCTACGCCGGTTCCCTAACCGTTCGTCTCTCTCGGCTTGTGTAACACCAAGGGGGTTGGGGTGCAGTTGAGGGGGAAGTGGAAGAACGATCCTCTCCCTATCCCTCCCTAGCTCCCATTTTTTTCCTGTGTGTCCCGGACGCAGTCGGAATGTCGCAGGATTCTGCGCGCTGGTTCGCGGAAAAGAGGCGAGACGCGGAAAAAAATAAGGGCAGAAAAAAGAAAAGACTGCCTGAGGGATGGATCGGGATGGGACACGTTTATGCTAAACCGAGAGAGGAAGAGAAAAACGCTGTATTTTATCTCTTTTTGAATGTTTTCGCCTCCCTCCTTCAGCTCTCCCTTTTTTTTTCGCTCCCTTTTTCCCCTTTTCTCCCGCCATTTTTATAGAGTTGCAAATAGGTTAAATCGTTCTCTGCGGAGAGATGGAAGGAGAAGTTGTGTGTGTGTGTGATTGTGAAGAGGGGTTGGCACGGCAGGGGAAGTCACAATGGCAGAGAAACTGCTCACATTTTTGTGGGTTACTGCTGTTATCAATGGAAGTGCTGACTTGCGACTGCCCGCACAAGTGGTGCTTTGTTCCATAAAACTCGGATAGTTATGCTTGCCGTCCTGGCTGTTACTAATCACGTGTCCCGATCGCTTGCTTTTACGCCGGAAAGCTACAGACGAGTGGTGTTTTTCTTGTTCATATTTGGAGTCATTAACTGGAGGGTTGGACATACTTAACTAAGCTTATACTTTAATGCTCCAAAAACGTTTATGGTTCGCCCTAGATTCGAATGTGAGATTCCGCAGTTCGAAGACAATGGGAAGTTATCGTGTATAACCACATTAAGCATTTTTTTTTTAATTGTGCTGAGATTTATCACTATTTTGACCTAATGGCAGAGTATCTGAGAAAATAAATACTAACGCTTTCGGCTACTCATTATTTATAAGCTCCAGTTTTGCAATAGGCATAATGCAATATTTTTCCATGACTGTACTAACGCCGTTGCTTTCTTCTCGCAATTAGTTAACTACATACAGTGAGCGAGGCGATGTTTGCATTAACCATTTGTAAATCAGAGATCCATAAACTTGACAAATAATTTGACCCACAGGAAGACATAATTTCGCACTGACACACCGATATGTACAGTACCGTCCACAAATATAATTCACGTGCAGTACGTCCACGGCTCTGGGCACGGTAACGGGAACTGCACCGACGTTCCCCTGTGGATGGAAAACGACTCGTCGTGGTAAGAACCTCGCCTGTTGCAACCGGCTGGTTGTTGCTATACACACGTAGCAAACACTGAATATTATTATAGGCTGGTCGCGGTTAACTGGCAGTTTTTAAGCGCTGCATATAGTATAGTTTTCTGGCCACGTTTATCTTCCCACTACATGTCAAATTAACGTTGCCATGAGTCATCACTTTATTCGTACGTCAGTCAAGTGAAACGATGAAAATTTGGAACATATATGACTTACTAATATGCCAATACTTAATGTTTTGTGTATAGAACGTACAGAGAATAAATTAAGCAAATCCGCTGTTCACAAATTTGAACATCGCCCGTTTTATACGTTGTTGATACATGGGACTATTTTGCCTACATAGCTGCCAACTCAACTGGGAACCTGCGTGTAACTGTGTCCGTTAAAATATAGTATGCGTTTAGCAGCAGCGACTTCTCGCAATGGTTGTTTTTACAAGCACTCAACTGCGAACCACCGCACCGACGGAGCTGGCGCAGTGATAACACACCGGACTTGCTTTCGAGAGGACCCAGGTTCATTTCCCGGCCCTGCCATCCCTATTTCTGTTTTCCATGGTTTCCCGAAATCACTCCAGGCGAATGCTGGGATTGTTCCTGCGTTCAGGCCATGGTCGATTCCTGACCCGTTCCTGCATCTCTGAGCAACTTGCTCCTTCTTTAACTATCTGGTTATCGACGAGACGTTAAGACAACTAACCAATTAGGCACGAACGAGCCTTATCATGTGCTATCCTCTGCGGGGTAGTGAGTAGCTTTGTTGCCTCTGATAGGGCGTGTCCATGTTTCTTTTCACGACACCGGCTCTTGGAATTTTTCAAGTGGTTCGTGTACTCTGCGTACTTTCTTACTGCAGAAGGCAGTGATGAACCACTGCGGAATCATCCCGCTAGTCGCCCTCAGCGCGACACGAATTCCATCACCGCGCTTATGTTTGGGGCTCATACCAGCTTCCCGACTGCCAACTCATCATCATGGTCATTATTACCCATGGAACTCGATGTGCGCCAAGGAACATTCTAAAAGCAGTTAGTCATCGTAATCGTATTGCCATTGAAGGAAAATATATGTAATTGTGCACAATATGTTAATATGTCAGGCTAACTGAACGTAAAGTAGCGTAAACTAACAAAACACTCCAATACAGTAGTAAAAACTTAAAAAGAGGTACGTTGTACATTTAAACATAATTAATTAATCCTACAATTCGTCCAATACCCCTAGAGTGGAGTCTGAGCCCTCTGTGGAAAAAAAGTCGAATAAGTGGAAAAAAATATTTCTTTGGACCTTATTAATAGTAAAAAAAAAAAAAAAAAAAGAGGCGTTGGATACATTTTAACATCACCAAGCTACCTTCTGCAGCATGCCTGAACAAACCTCTAAAAACTGCAAGTAGATGGTAATAAGTGGTTCTGGACACTCCTCCGACTGTAGGGCGTCTATGTTGCTCTTTAGATGCACGAGAGTAGTTGCGTTGAGAGTTTTTGGTCGGCGCTTATCAGCGAGGTCGTAACTGTCGGCGAGGTTGAATAGACGTAAAGATGGAGCACCAGCAGTGGAATGCAAGTCTGGGGGAAGTGGGAGAGCCCCGAGAAAACTCGCTGACCAACGGTCATTTCCGCCGAGTCTCCCCACATGCGAAAATCCTGGTGACCCCGCCGGGAATCAAGCCCGGTTCGCCTTGGTGGGAGGCGAGTAGTTTGGACACCACACCACCGCGGCCCCCGCTACGCAAGAAGACACTGTCACGTACATATAACGCTCATCTCTTTGCGCGCAAGGCACTATATTTGAGTGAAGTCTTCGCGTTTTGCTGCGTGTAACTAATGGTCTTCAAAAGCTGTCACCATGCAATTTTGTTAGATACACTGGAGCACACTTTAATGAAGGTTTTTGCATTCGTTTCGTGCTTGTTAGCAAATTCGTTTACTTTAAGACATAACAGAAGCTTCATATATCTTTGTGGTTTGCGGGATATGTACTGGTATGAAGGGTAATTATTTTATAACGAATAAAAAAGACAAACAAAAAATACTGCGAATATGTGCAGTAATTTGTTTTTAAAGAAATGTGACGCAGTCCATGTGCAAGCAAAGTGGGCTTATTAATATTAAACTAAGAACCTGGTTTAGTTTTGGTGCATCACAGGCCACTGCAACACGAATTAAACTTGTGTCTTGTAAACAGGTTCGGTTGCCAATTTTGATTACGTTTACGAACAGCAGCATAGATGAGTTGTCTAACTCATTTTGTTCAAAAAATGTTGTGGACGATTTTTAAATTTAGTTTACCTGTGTATGCGTGCTTTAAAAATATTTAACGTAACTTTAGTATATATAAGTGATTAGAGGAAGTGTACCCACTATCATTACTAAACACATTTTTTTAAAACGAAAAATGTGCTAACAATAGTCTAAGAAACCCCGTTGTTTTGACGTTTCTTGGTCCGGAACCGGGGGGNGGGGGGGGGGGGATTTTGGTGATAATTGTGCAGCCGCCATGCGCACTCTACCGCCGTAGTTTTTTATGTTTAATTTCTCAAGAACTGGATGTAAACAAGTGTACGTCTTATTTTCGAAGAATGCGGAACTTATAACTGATCTCAACATTGTTTATAATAGTTTCCAAACTCAATAAGTAGTGATGTTAAAAAAACTTTTTTATTTTTTTAATGCAAATAACTATGCTTTAATTGTAATAGTATTACCTGCTACTTATTTACTTTAACGAGTGCAGAAAACCTGACGATTGTGTTTTTACTTCGTAGCAGCCATCTGGGGCTCGTACACAGAATTAAAGTCGAACATTTAAATTCAAACAACAAGTGATCGCAATCGTAACACGTTAGGACAGACTTTAGTACAATTGAAGTGAATTTATGTTAACCATGTGACCGTGACCTGAGTTTATTAATTTTTTTATCTTAACAAGTACTATTTTGTTATCCAGTTGTTGTATTTCTGTCTCCCCCCCCCCTTTTTTTTTTGTGTAATGGTGCTCTATGTGCCTGCGATCGTGTTTTTCTGTGTTTGAGGTTTTTTTTGCTGATATTTACCATTTTGTATTAGTTGATGAAACGCACATATTGAATTTCTGCATCTTTATAATTATTCCTAGGTGTCAGAAAGCTTATTTAAGAAATGGCTTTGGTTTCCACGTGACGTAAGAGTTGCGTGGAGAAACTGTTGAACGGCGCCAGGGAATTGTCGGCACACGTATTCCGCCTTCGTGTTCGACGTCAGTCGCAGGGGCACGTCTCAAAGCGAGGACTCCTCAGGGACACTCCGCCCCCCTTCACCCCACACCCCCTCCATGTAGCAGACTCTGCGCCCGCGCAGAGTTCGCGACTCCAAGCCCTCGTCTACAACCAGCTGTGCGACCGTGGACTAAAGACGAGATACAGTCTATTCGCGGTTTATTCTAACTTTTTGAATCAAATCTTTCAAAAATTACCCCACGTATGGTATGCTTGGTTGTTTTCTAAATATTTAATCTGTCAGAAGAGTTTTATACTTGTGTTAACATAAAATTACCTTAATTTTAAATAAATTACACTTTTAATTATATTTTATATATAAATTATAATCTTTCATTCGTAATTAACATGAATAAAACGGGCAGAAAATGGGTGTGTTGGTAATCCCTAGTACGGAAAAGTTCTTACCCTAAATATTATTACACTGAGTGCGCATGAATGCGGCGCGCTGTCCCTTGTGTGATTTTATAAACTCGATTAATCTTTTTTGCATGAGGTGGAGGAATATCCTGGAAGCAGAACTTTAGCAGGGTTTCATAAAAGTCGTAAGTAACTGTGAATGGAATGTACAACGATTTTCATCCTCTTCGTGTGTCCCCAACATTGACTGGCACATCTCCAGTGACTAACTTCAATGTATGCTAGTTGCATTAAAACAAGGGTGGAGAAAGTAAACAAATTTTTCAAAGCACCTTAATTACACAAAGATTGTTATAATTTTAAATACTATCCACGTTGTTCTCGATAGTGATATATGCAGAAAAGCAGTTTGAAGTTGGAACACGGAGAGTGTCTACTGCGCAGCTAGAATGATCGCTCTGCCCCATTCCCCCTCTACGAGTGCAGGTCGCCTGCGCTCTTCCTCTCCTCTGATCGCCGTGATGGAATCGAATATCGTACTCTGGGTTGGGTCTTATAAGGACGAATAAAAAAAGATGTGGGACGAAGACACGGGGAGGGGTGGAGGTTCGAACTGCAGGGTCATAAAAATATATTAGTTATTTCCGAAGCGTCAGCACGTCCGGGGCACGAGACTGGCCGCGTTGTCTTCGCTCTGGTATAAAAAGAGGGCGTTCTGTCCTCCCCAGGGGTTTAAGAGCTTGGCCTCGTATTCACTTGCTATAAATATTCAAAACCTGAGGCGGACATTGAAGTATGTTCTTTTATGACAAAGAGGTACTGTAACCATACGAACAGTCCGTGTTGGCTTATGAGTTCTGATTGCTGGTCGTATTTTGTGACGTCGATAGCTTGCAGAATATGAAAATCCCGAATTTGGCTTTTNTTATGAGTTCTGATTGCTGGTCGTATTTTGTGACGTCGATAGCTTGCAGAATATGAAAATCCCGAATTTGGCTTTTCCGCTTGGCCATCGAGCTTTTAATATTTGTAGTTTTTTTATTATTGCATTTTTATGCTTTTTTTTCCCACGGAAAAAAAAATTACATATTAGTGAGGTAATTGCAATTTCATTTTTAAAGTTGGCATGTGATTCACTATTGCGAGTTATTTGGTACTAGCTACCTCACACGTTGTAAGAGTATTTATTTATTTCATGAAAAGAAGCGAGCAAATATGTACAGTTAGTTTAACCAAATAATATGGGCGTAGGCAGTGTTCATTGGGCCAACAAAAAGGTTTCGTCGCGTCATATTTATATTTTGTTGATCGTACAGACTCTATTTGGTCGCTATTGAATATTTATTTACGTAACAACATAAACTAACTTTGGTTTTAAACAGTTTATTCTGTGAAAGAGAACTTCTCTGCGTTTATTTCTGACTATGCGTTATTTTAATTATAGCTTTATGTAATTTCATATACATATAATTAAATTGTAGATGTATAGAGAGGCAGTACATAATTTAAAAGTTAAGCTTTAATTATATATATATATATATATACACACACACACACCCAAACACAAAATAGGCAGCTGTTTCCTCACAATGACGACCAGGTGTCGAGGAAAACGTATACAAAACAGCGATGAAGCCCCGTCATTTTTTTTCTTTACAATGTGTAGCCGGAGATGAGTATATCATTGCAGTGATGATTTTTAAATATTTTTTTATGCTATTCTCCTTTGCGTCTGTAGAAAACCCGTTATAATGTTATTAGCGCCAATACGCGGTATCTATTTATTCTCGTAGTTCAATGTAAATAACACAGTATCGAAATAAAGTTCCCCCCTTCAGTTTACAGTCAAGGTACGTACTTTAACTGTTTTCAGTGTCAAATGCCGATTGTATTTTTTTTTTTTTTTTTTTAAACCGTAGTTTCTTATTTGTTGAAACTTACTCTCGAGTGTGTTTGCCAGCGTGCAACATTTACACGCGGATGGCTGGAACTATGGAAGTTCCTGCTCAAGTTCTGTTGTAGGTACTTTTACAAGCAACAGCTTTGAAACCGCTTCCAAACGAAGTGCTGCAAATTTTATGCGCGGTTAAAAATTTGTTCAAATGTTGTTGAGGGCACTGCCTACCGTCGGGCAGCTGTGAAATTTAAATAGGAAATCCCATGTTAAGGAAATTTTGCCTCAGTGCGTTCATTTTAAAGATAGACGTTTCAAACAAAATATATTCTCCGCCAATTATTGGGAGAAGATCCCTACAAGCGTATACTTTCAATATAGATAAGCAGTATGTACTTTTTTTGTAAATCACAAATTTTAAAATTTCCTTGCAAATAGGCTATACGTATTATGAAAACATCTCAGTTCTAGGGGAATTCTCCTAAAATATTCGTCAAGGATGCATTTTGTTTGAAATACCCATCTTTAAAATCGCACTGAGGCGAAATTTCCTTTACACGGATTTCCTATCTATATTTCGGATCTGCCAGTCGGTAGGTAGTGCCCTTAAGAACGCATAAAATTATTCCACGTGAAACGTTATCGTCTTTGGTGCCCAGTGAATACACTTCTATTTTATTAGCAGCTACCAACATGTTTTGAAAAGTTTTTGCTTTTCAGGCCAGGTCTGGCCAAATAAGCCGCCAGCAACATTTATACATGGACTTCTCAGAAATTGTGACTGGCATGGTGTTTTCAGTTGTTTAATGAATCCTTCTAACAGCCCCGAAGTTATGTAATTGCACACACTGGTAATACTATTGAAAGGAAACTATATCTGTACTTTTACACGATGTGATCGGCGAATGTACAAAACCCTGCAATTGCACATAAACGTGTTTGTTCCAGAAAAAAAATTCGCCACTGGGTTGGCCAGTGGTGTGAACCTTTCTGAATCTTCCTCTGACCGACCAACTCTCCCGGGTGGCTCCCTTGCATCTCAAAAAAACTAGCAGCTTATTATTTATTATTAAAAAAAAAAAAAAAACCAGAACTTTACAACACATTATAAAAATGTCAATTTTAATGTATGTTAATGCAGTAGGACAAACTGTGTAAAAGTTATACGAACGCACAACAAAAAATATACACAAAGTGTGTTTCAAACATGCATGTATACAAAATCTACATATCAGATTCAACAGGGCGCCTCGTCGTACTGTTTGCAAACGACTGGTGTTGGCGAATTCNGTATACAAAATCTACATATCAGATTCAACAGGGCGCCTCGTCGTACTGTTTGCAAACGACTGGTGTTGGCGAATTCTTGCGCAGTTCTTAGTATACGTCTTCTTAATTCCTCACTTACACACACATGTGAATGAGATCTGTGTATATAAGCATAAACATTATTGTCATAAAAATTTACTCAGTATGGTGGTACATTTTTCCTTTCACTTCAGAATGTGTAATATTGCAGCGCCATTGGCTGGTATGTTCGTGTACTATTTTAGTAGCCGGAATATATGTTGTAAACTATACTAACAGACTCTCTTAAAAATTCCATCTCGGCATTTATGTTGATTTTTTTAGTTCACACGTATTCCTTTCGAATAGTTTCTCTTGTTGTACTGGCTAAAAGTATACGCCCTAAAAATAAATGGTGTACGTCCTAAAAATACCTGCTAAGTNATATTATGAAAACATCTCAGTTCTAGGGGAATTCTCCTAAAATATTCGTCAAGGATGCATTTTGTTTGAAATACCCATCTTTAAAATCGCACTGAGGCGAAATTTCCTTTACACGGATTTCCTATCTATATTTCGGATCTGCCAGTCGGTAGGTAGTGCCCTTAAGAACGCATAAAATTATTCCACGTGAAACGTTATCGTCTTTGGTGCCCAGTGAATACACTTCTATTTTATTAGCAGCTACCAACATGTTTTGAAAAGTTTTTGCTTTTCAGGCCAGGTCTGGNCCAGTGAATACACTTCTATTTTATTAGCAGCTACCAACATGTTTTGAAAAGTTTTTGCTTTTCAGGCCAGGTCTGGTCAAATAAGCCGCCAGCAACATTTATACATGGACTTCTCAGAAATTGTGACTGGCATGGTGTTTTCAATTGTTTAATGAATCCTTCTAACAGCCCCGAAGTTATGTAATTGCACACACTGGTAATACTATTGAAAGGAAACTATCTGTACTTTTACACGATGTGATCGGCGAATGTACAAAACCCTGCAATTGCACATAAACGTGTTTGTTCCAGAAAAAAAATTCGCCACTGGGTTGGCCAGTGGTGTGAACCTTTCTGAATCTTCCTCTGACCGACCAACTCTCCCGGGTGGCTCCCTTGCATCTCAAAAAAACTAGCAGCTTATTATTTATTATTAAAAAAAAAAAAACCAGAACTTTACAACACATTATAAAAATGTCAATTTTAATGTATGTTAATGCAGTAGGACAAACTGTGTAAAAGTTATACGAACGCACAACAAAAAATATACACAAAGTGTGTTTCAAACATGCATGTATACAAAATCTACATATCAGATTCAACAGGGCGCCTCGTCGTACTGTTTGCAAACGACTGGTGTTGGCGAATTCCTGCGCAGTTCTTAGTATACGTCTTCTTAATTCCTCACTTACACACACATATGAATGAGATCTGTGTATATAAGCATAAACATTATTGTCATAAAAATTTACTCAGTATGGTGTTACATTTTTCCTTTCACTTCAGAATGTGTAATATTGCAGCGCCATTGGCTGGTATGTTCGTGTACTTTTTTAGTAGCCGGAATATATGTTGTAAACTATACTAACAGACTCTCTTAAAAATTCCATCTAGGCATTTATGTTGATTTTTTTAGTTCACACGTATTCCTTTCGAATCGTTTCTCTTGTTGTACTGGCTAAAAGTATACGCCCTAAAAATAAATGGTGTACGTCCTAAAAATACCTGCTAAGTNCGTTTCTCTTGTTGTACTGGCTAAAAGTATACGCCCTAAAAATAAATGGTGTACGTCCTAAAAATACCTGCTAAGTTGCAACACATCTATCAAATTAATTCTTATAAATGTTGTGATATGTGTTTTGTACAATTTTCTTAACGTTCTGACGCGTATGACGAATGAGCTTGTTAGGCGTGTATTTATGTATATTACAGTGTAAAAATCCACTCCTTACTGACTTGTGCACAACAGCATTATGGCACGTCACATGCGCAGTCACGCCGAAGACTCACGATCTGTGAACCAGCTGTTGTCTGTGAAGATGTCTTGCAAAATCAGAGTCAAACCTCCGGAGAAATAATACGCGGGCCGCATTGCCAAGGACGAGATCTGGAACAAAAATTTTTAAATTATGATGCGTGTGAAACCAACACTGAATAACATAAAACGGGGGCATCAACTGTACCTGTACAGCATTTCCATGAAACTAAGGACATATAAGTTACGTAGTCTAACAAAATACCGACATTTTAGCAAATTTCCTAGGTATGTGAGCAGTCTAGAATGCCATTTTGAAACTACAAGGAACGTAACGTCTGATTGTACAGAATACTTACGCACCCGTCATAATCTGTTAGTGTGTTTTCTTATGAGTGTAAGATATCTTGAAGATGCCACGTTCAAAACTTTTCCGAACAGACAGACGGTTTGGAAGGGAACGATTGGTAGTACATTACACATTTTCGCAACGATCAGTTTCTAAATTGGATGCTTCTTAAAATGTGGAAGAGGCGTCGTAACGTTTTGTTGTTCTGTTTTCTTTGTCTCTTTTCGCTAAATTGTAAAATACCACAAGCGCGAAATCGTTGACCTATTGGTTCTGTTATGCAGCTTTGTTGGACAAATTTGAACATTATTGTAAATTTGCTTGAGTGTAAAGTTAAGTAATATCAATTTCATGTCCCCGAGTTTCAATTTTGATGTAAGGGCGCACAAGTATACTTTGTCATAACAGGTAATTTAGAAATTCACTAGTATGGATACGTCGCTGAAATAAAGAACCAAGGTTAGTGCATTCTGATTGTTCCCTTACTTTTTTTTNAATTCACTAGTATGGATACGTCGCTGAAATAAAGAACCAAGGTTAGTGCATTCTGATTGTTCCCTTACTTTTTTTTATTTGTTTTCCTTTAATTTATAACTTGCCCATACGTTTACGGGTTTCTTATATGCTTCGGATAACACNTTTTTTTTTATTTGTTTTCCTTTAATTTATAACTTGCCCATACGTTTACGGGTTTCTTATATGCTTCGGATAACACGCGATAGACGTTTAGGGTTGCAGCAAACAGCGTCCTTTCAAGTCGGAAACGTCGATGTGTAGCTAGTAGGAAAGGTTCTGGCATGGCTTGCCGACATGTGTAATATCGCGGCATTATTCAAGACGTGAATGGGGGTGCAGGTGGGGTGGGTGCTGGCTTTGTGCTCGGCGCACGGAAGATCTCCCGACCTTGAGCAGCTCTGAAGCTCTCGATGTTTTATTTGCGAGGGAGGGGTAGCGAGAGGTTTCTTGTGTCTTGAGAGCGGAGGGCGCGGTGTTTGTGTCTTTGGGGAGGCGCGGCGGTGCGGTCGGGTTGGCTTAGGCGAGTGCGGGGGAAAGGGTGGCCCCGGCGCGCGCCACAATGTTTGATCATCTGCGCGAGTGGAATGAAATGCTCTTACCTTTTGTTTATATCGGCCCTCGTGCAAACCGCTGTTTATTGCCCTGCCTCACCACTGTTTATTGCTGAACCCCGCCGCTGTTTACGGCTTCCTGGGGCCCTTGCATCAAGCGCCCTGCTCCACGCAGAATTGTTTTACAAAGCAGACGGCGTGGGGCCGCCCCGCCGCCAGTTATAAGCCTCTGGATCCGGCTCGACCACCTCGCGGGCGATCTTGCGCGCCAGCTGCCGCCGCCTACAGCGATATGCTGCCTATCGAATTTATACGTTTCAAGTCAACAGCTAGTAAATTATATAAAGCACAGAATGTTTTCAATTTTTTTGCTTTTTATTTTTAGAAACGTTGGCTACTTATATGGACATAACGCGATAACGTCCAGCATATTTAATGTTGGTTGAACCTAATAATATAAATATATAACATTTAATGATATAAAAATAAATAAAAGTTACATCAAAAATATTTTTAAAAATTTGCAGTACTAAAACTTTCCTTACCCACTATGTAATTTTACGGAATGTTACGTATTTTTGCAATTGTTTAATAACTGCTCGAAATTGAGCTTTTTTCTTTCGTTTCGTCAATGCGACTGTATTTACAAGACTTCTATAAATGCATTTATTATGAAAATTTCTTTTCCGACAAGTATTAGTTGTTTGTTCACTGTTGAATTACTAAACTGTAGCAAGCATAATTTCTTATTCGATCCGAGACTCCGAGAGCGACGTTTTTTAGCCTGGAGTTGTGCGGAAGCGTGTCTAAGCAAAGTGCCACAGTGATATGTGAGGGTTTTACTCAGGTCATCTTATAGGCTCATCATTATTCACTCTATTGTTGCTCCATCTCGCCTTCTCATGTCTCATTTGGCTTTTCAAATAACAAAATAAATAATAATACTTGAAACCAATACATATGTGCACAATAAAAATTAAGTTGTTTTTAATAATATTTTTACATACAGATATTAAGTATTAAATTTTTGTATATAAGTGACCAAACTCCGTTTGTGTAGAGGAAGTTCTGGTATTGTGGACCCTTCGGTTAAAGTGGACACACGTCGTAAAATGTAACGTAGGTGCTGCAATCTAGTAAGAGTCTCATATCTACTGCTATGGAAAATTTTCGGATGACAAATATGGAGAAAAATGGGTTCAGTTTTTAAACTGGTGTCACGAAGAATGTGCTGATATTGAAACTTTGCACTTTGTATGCGATATTTACAAATTCTAACCGGCCTCTATTTTACGCATATTTATAGATAATGTGTTTGGTGCGCCTTAATCTTAATTTAGTAGAATATTCTAATGTGTGCCAAGAACACGTTCTGAATTATTTTAGTTATAGACTGTGTTCATTTTCTTTATGTTAATTATCATCATTTATAACTGTAACGTGTCCAAAACATGTACCAACTGTACACTTGCATACAATAGATTAAAATTGGCATTAACATTCTTTAATAATTTACAATGGGAAAAGTGGACCCGTGGCTCCACTTTACCCGAACAGTGCGGGTAAAGTGAACCTTTGCAGACTTGTACGAATATCAATATATCAAGTACAAATATTTAACTAAATGTGTAAGTCATTTGTATACCGTACACCGACATATCAAGCTGTAATATTTCATAGGTGAATGTAAAAATTCTAATATAGTTTCTGAAAAAGAAAAACAAAAAAAAAAAAAGTAGAGGGTGTTGGTGGTGTCCACAATATAACTTCCTCTATTGTGCGTTTTGGTATAGAAATTCTCTCCTTAACTGTCATTTAATTGTATAGCCTCAAAGAGTATTCACAATCTGATTTCATTACAGTGATTAAATTCTTAAAAAGTTCCCTTATTTTGTAAAGAATATTATTTTGAAATTATGATATATATAGTGATAGTAATAGGGTGTATAATTCTTATTGGTGATTTTTTAGAATTTTGTGTTGTGTAAATTAACATATTTTTTGTTTGTTTTCAGATTGACCCCAAAGTTGCCTTCCCACGAAGAGCGCACCCAAAGGTAGGAACGCATTGATCAGTTACAGTAGTTTTTAATGTATCCGCTATAATTATCTGTGATGTAATAATTTACAGTTTTAGTAGTTCAACTGGTTGTTAAAAAAATTGTATACAACTCGGAAATGTCTAACGCAAGGGGCTGCTACAAGATACTCATAATATTCTGGGAGTTTTAATAAAAAAAAGTTCATATCATAGGGACGTCTTTATTATGAAAATAAATAAATAAATAATCCTGCTTATATCTGTATTGCCGTCTTAACTTCAAGGGCTGTGAACCGAAGAAAAATTAATATATGGAAAAAAAATCACATTACACATACTAAAGATATAATTGCGATCATTTTTCGTCTGTGGATGATGACGCAATAAATAATTTTGCCCAGAAAAGGCTGGCAACGTTATGCGTCTTGTCAGCCAACATAACATGTTTAGTCTATTTTGTATTCTAACATTGACATTATACCTTACATCCTACTTCCGTAAACAAATGAATAAGGTGAGGTTCCCTTGTTATGCCCTTGCGTTGCAACTCTTATCCGTGTATGTTCCTAGACGGAAAAGTGAGTTGGTCGGCTCTTGCGCCGTGCAGATCCACCTCGGCAAGGAATTGGAGAAATTTTCCGGTCGACAATACCTGTGGCGGGATTGCTGCAGCCGGCGGGAAGGAAGAATAACGCCGTGCGGGTGACACCGCCGANGGGGGGGGGGGGGTTAAATTGAAACCTACAGGAGCGTCTGCATGCGCCGCAGCCGTGCCTTGGCGTGGAACACAAGACGCCTGTCACAAGAGTATTAACGGCTCTTTGCTCCAGACACTACCGCTGCGCGGTACGGCGATACATCCGTCACGATACTGTTTTTTTTTAAATATCGGAATTGCCCTATTGTTTAATTGTTTATAGGGAATGTACTGCATGTCACAATACTTGCGCTATCACCAATATGCGCAATTTGGAGGTACAAGTATTTTTTTTTCAATGTTGATATTTGTTGTTAGTAGCTATAAAATAGCGGTTCCAGGCCACCTGGTTTTGGTTTCAGGAACCGGAAGCCATGGGGCGTCGTCCGGGGGACACCGATGACGTCATCGCGGTTTTTTTCTGCTCTTGCATTACACTGGTGCGCGAGGCTCTCGTCTCTGATTGTCTACTCGAGGCTCTCACAATATTATGTTTTGAAAATTTTCCAAAATTTTGAAGATATTATTTTTTATTTCTCTTTTAAATTTTATGTTAAAATTTATTATATTTGGAGAGTCGTCGTAAGGACACAGCCTGAGGCTATTTTGCGCAACAAGACGACATGGAATGTTCGAGAAAAATTAACTTTAGTTTCAAAATTTATTTATAAAGTTAAGTTTTTTTTTTCAAATGAATGGTTTTAATACTTGTTTTTTAAATTACGTCACACGAGGCCCTTGAAGGAGGGGGTGAAATGGCTGCCTATCATAAAGGATGCTATCAAGTATAATGTTAAATGTGCCAAGTATAGGTTTGTTATGTTTAACACCTCGACACTCGTAAATAAATCAGTAAGATGTATTTATATGTTATATTTAAAAAAAGTTATATACATATTTTAAAAAAACTCTACACATTGTATCTGAAATCTGCGAGCGACGCTGCATGACCTCNGGGGGGGGGGGGAGTCGATAATGTCATCGTCAATTTTTTTAAAATAGAATTTTAAAAACTTTTTTTTTTTTTTCAAAAATTTATATTTTCACAAAATCATTTTTTAAAAATATTTTATAAAAATAGTTTTAATCACTGCTCTACTTTATGCTCGTACATTCCATGCTATGAGGTTTTCTCCGAGTCTTCCGAAATTCCTGCCACATCTTGACTGGTCCCTACTTCTTGCTCTTGCATTCCATGGCAGAGGGTTGTCTCAGAGTCTTCCCAAATTTAATTATAATTTCATTCCTTCATACTATATCGNGGGTTGTCTCAGAGTCTTCCCAAATTTAATTATCATTTCATTCCTTCATACTAGATCGTATACTTCATGCTCTTACATTCCATGCTAGGAGGTTTTCTCCGAGACTTCCCAAATCCCTGCCACAACGTCCCGACTGGTCCTACTTCACGCTCTTGCATTCCATGCTAGGAGACGCAGTGACGTGGTGGATAGACGACTCACTTCTTGGGGGTCGTGGTTTTCTCAGAGTCTTCCCAAATTCGATTATCATTTAATTCCTTCTTACTAGATAGTATACTTCATGCTCAAGCATTCTGTGGCTCCATACGACGACTCCACCTACCTGGGGCCGCGGTGACCTTGTGGATAGACGACTCTATTCTCGGGGGTCGCTGTGGTGTCGTAGATAGACGACTCTCTTCCTGGGGGCCGCAGTAGTGAGGTTGATAGACAACTAGCTTCTTGGGGCTGCAGTGGAGCGGTGGATAGACATAGCCTCAGGCGTGTCCCTACGACGACGCCCCGACTTTATAACATAGCCCCAGGCTACAGGCGAGCTCCCGCGACAACACATATTTTTTTTCAAAATCTCCCACACAGCTTTCTACAACGAATCACCATCGCCCCAAGCTGTGCGACTCTTGCATTCCATTTCGATGGGAGGGCTGCGGTGGTGCAGTGGGTAGACGACTCACGTCTTGGGGGTCGCTGTGGTGTGGTGGATATACAACTTATTTCTTGGGGATCGCTGTGGTGTGATAGACGACTTTCTTCTTCGGGGTCGCTGCAGTGCGGTGGATAGACGGCTCGCTTTCTGAGGGCCACGGTGGTGTGGTGGATAGACATAGCCCCAGGCAGTGCGGGACTTGTTCTAGCATTTCGAGGGGGATGCGGTGGTGCAGTGGATAGACAACATGTCAAACTCCATGCTCTTGCATTCCATTTCGACTGGAGCTGCGGTGGTGGAGTGGATAGACAACACACTGTCTCGGGTGGTGTGGAGGCTTTCTCTCACATTTCGACGGGTGCCGAGATGGTACAGTAGATAGACGATGCGTCAATCTTCACGCTCTTGTATTCCATGACTGTGGTGATGCAGTGGGTATATGACTCACCAAACTTCACACTTTAGCATACATAGACATCGCTCCCGGCAATGAAAATTATCACANCTTGGGGATCGCTGTGGTGTGATAGACGACTTTCTTCTTCGGGGTCGCTGCAGTGCGGTGGATAGACGGCTCGCTTCCTGAGGGCCACGGTGGTGTGGTGGATAGACATAGCCCCAGGCAGTGCGGGACTTGTTCTAGCATTTCGACGGGGGATGCGGTGGTGCAGTGGATAGACAACATGTCAAACTCCATGCTCTTGCATTCCATTTCGACTGGAGCTGCGGTGGTGGAGTGGATAGACAACACACTGTCTCGGGTGGTGTGGAGGCTTTCTCTCACATTTCGACGGGTGCCGAGGTGGTACAGTAGATAGACGATGCGTCAATCTTCACGCTCTTGTATTCCATGACTGTGGTGATACAGTGGGTATATGACTCACCAAACTTCACACTTTAGCATACATAGACATCGCTCCCGGCAATGAAAATTATCACATGGTCATTTAAGCGCTATGCGATCTTATAAGCGTAGTTGACCGCAATTGTCGAACCGTTTAAGATATAATCGACAAATTTGTAATATACGCATCACCCCCGACAGTGAAAATTATCAGAGGGTCATTTATACCCTCGGCTTACTTATAAGCATAGTTGGTCGTAATTCACGAACTCTTTAAGATACATTCGTCAAATTCATAACATAGGCATCCCCCCCCCCGACAACGTCAATCGTCACAGGGTAATTTAAGCCCTATGCGAACTTATAAGCATAGTTGACCATAATTGCCGACTCGTTTAAGGTACAATCGGCAAATTCGTAACATAGACATTTCTTCCGACAACATAAATTATCACAGAGTCATTTATGTCATATGAGTACTTATAAGCATAGTTGGCCGTAATTCCCGAACTGTTTAAGGTATAACCATCATATTCATAACTTGGACATCATCCACGACAACGTAAATTATCACAGGGTCATTTATGCTCTATGCGAACTTATAAGCATAGCTGTATACCGTATGCATACTTACAAGCATAGTTGAACGTAATTTCTTGCCTGTTGAAGATACAGCTATCAAATTCATAACATATGTATCACCCCCAACAATTAAAATGACTACATTGTCATTTACATCCTAAGGTTACCTATAAGCGTAGTTGAACATAATTTCCAATTCGTTTAAGATACAGTTATTAAAATCATAACATAGTCATCACCTACTCATAACATAGGTATCATTCCCGAAAGCGAGAACGCTGCTGCACGCAAGGATAAACATGCCTAACATGTTATGCGAGGCTCTCGAAAGTGTCTTATCATTGTCGAAGCTGGAGGCTTATCATAAAGGACACCGCCTGCACAGAAGGATAAATATGCCTAACATGTTACACGAGGCTCTCGAAAGAGTCCCATCACTAACGAAACTGGCAACCTATCATAAAGGATACTGCCACACACAAGGATAGAGGAGTCTAACATGTTATGTGAGGGTGTCGAACCATTAGTCATGCAAGAGAGACATCACTGCTACACAACGTTGCAAACACATATAAAATAATTATAACACAAATAGTTATATACATTTAACAACCTATGTATGTGTAGTGTATTGCGTAAGCGATGTATACGTTACATTATGTTAGACGAAGAAATTTCAGTTGTGAAGTGCGGAAACGATAATGTCAACATGACTATACTCTGATTCGAACTGATATAAAAATAAAATTAAAATTAAAATATTTATAAGCACATATAAGCAAGCATCATGTAAAATGTACGTCTTTTTGTTGTTGTGCGTGGTGGAGGAAAGCAGGTTGTTACTACTGCTACATTCATCTACTATGAACGTGTACTCTGATACAATATTAAGATGGAAACAACTGTTGAAGACTTACCATTTGCAGCAGCAAGAAGTCCTGAAGAGAGACTACAAGCAATACAGTATCATTGTCACTACTGCGGTTGTGTACTCTGCTGCAATATGAAAATGGGATCAATGGTGGAAGACTGACAACAAAGAGACGTTGCAAGCATTACGATATCAATGTCACTATTGTGGAAATGCATTTAATAATAGTTATAATACATTGCTTGTTCAGTCCAACATACCAAGTGTTCCACTGTGATAACTGTGATGATGTGTTTACAAGCAGTGCAAAGGACATGCTTATAGTTCATCGGGGATCGAATGTGTGTATTGTGGCAAGACATTCCGTAATCGCACCAGAACCAAACATAATGAAGATAGCAACTGCAAATTTGCCACCGTCTACAAGACCTACCCATGCGTTAACTGTTGTATGGTATATTCGAATAAAAGTGGCTTGAATGCTCACAGCAGGAATTGTTTTGCAAAAAAATACTTACCATAAATGTACCGCGTGAATGAAGAATATGTTGAGCATGTATCAAATATGGTTCTGTATTCTTATTATGTCAAGTCTGTAAATAAATATAAAGTGTATAAAATTATTATTTCTAGGTTATTCATTTATCTTAACCCTCGATAATATTAGGTTCACCTCCACTACTAAAAAAAAACTAGATTTTGTCAAAGTCTGAAAGATAATTAATAGTTTTTGTATAGTGTCAAGTCTCTAACTCAGTTCCATATCGATGGTATGCTTGAGCAATACACACAGAAGCACTCACTACCGACAACGAAAATGACTTCATTGGTATATATATGTCCTAAGCGTACTTATAAGCATAGTTAACTATAATTTCCGAACCAAATATATATGAAAACATATACGTAAATAAAATTCAGGATGAATAACTTACAACGAACTGAGATATCCAAAAAGCAAGATTTATACAAATGTGATACATACATGAGTTACATAGTCTTTGTAACTACAAAAATACTTATATGATAATATAAACGATCATCGTCAGTCCTACACAAGGATCAACAGTTCGTGTCACCGCTAACATGGGCAACCCTTTACAACCAGATATAGAATGAAAAAAAAAATATGAACGATGATATACAATACCAGACTGCTGCTCAGTACAACAGATAAGCAAACAACTTCCTTACGAACCAATTGAAATGAAACCATTGCATATAGTTTACAACACTAGCAGCGGAACGCGACCGTTGTCGTATGCCAAGAAATATGTGAGGCAGCTCAGATGGTCGGCCGGCGACGTGAGCACCGTGCAGGTCTTGGCAAGTCGAACGGATGACACAGAACACTAGCTGAGAGGGAGTTGTGTCAGGCTCCAAGGTCACACAGCATCAGCTAGAACCACGATGGCCTTCAGCAATCTTCGTTTCCCCTACCATCTGTCATGAAGGGCGTCAACATCGTTTGCGTTACCATTGTCAGTCGCTAGGTGCACTCGCGTCGACATACCTGACTGAATTCCGGCATGCAGAACTCACCTTTACGTGCAGTATATTCATACAGATGCAAAACATATATAAAAATAAAAAAATGTAAAGGAAACAAGTTATAAACACTTACCAACCAGCACATATTGCACAAGTGTCAGGTGCCGTACGATGCTTTAGACGATGATAGACAAGACCAGAGCGCCCCAGTCAGTACAACAACCATTCCACCTCAGTTTTATCATATTTCTTCTGAGCACCTTCTACCTGACATCCTGGCAGGGGCGAGTTTCATACTCTACCATTCCACCTTGATTTTCCCATATTCCTTCCGGTTTCCTTTCATCTGACGTCCTGATGGCGATCTGTCTCATACTCTGTCATTCCACCTTAGTTTTCTCATATTCCTTCCATACACCGTTCTTATATTAACACATACCTGTTTTTAATGTAACCCTTGGCTATTTATGACTTATTAACATTATAATTATATATGTAACTCTTTTTATAAGAGACTCATCACCACTAGGACNGTTGGCTATTTATGACTTATTAACATTATAATTATATATGTAACTCTTTTTATAAGAGACTCATCACCACTAGGACGTCAGGTGAAAGGATGCTGGAAGAAATATGTGAAAACCGAGGTGGAATGAACTTCACCAAGTGTTCAACAATTACATGGAAAACAATGCAGTTACTGTGGCAAGACCTTCAGTAAAAGTTGCAANAAGTGTTCAACAATTACATGGAAAACAATGCAGTTACTGTGGCAAGACCTTCAGTAAAAGTTGCAATGCACGACGAAATGAACAGAGTGAGTGCCAGAAGAAACAGGCCTCCAGAATACTATCATGTGATATATGTGTTGCGACATTTGTTAGAAGTGGCAATCTAAAGAGACACACTGGTATATGTAAAGGTAACACACCTTTAGTGGCACAAGACAGCAAGCATTGAACTTATTGACGCAAGACGATACAATGGCTGGCCATTATACTGATTCGTCGTGCAACCTATTGATTGTTCCATCACCTATAACATTATCCGGACATGCATCAAGTTCCAAAATATTCTGTGAAGAGGGAAATACGTCTGTTGCAGACATTTACTATGAAGAGTGCAAACCATACAGATCGTCCATCGATGTGAACAACAATCATTTATTGCTATCATGTAANACATTTACTATGAAGAGTGCAAACCATACAGATCGTCCATCGATGTGAACAACAATCATTTATTGCTATCATGTAAAATGAAAAACGAGGATGTTACAACTATCCAGGACATCGAGCACGAAAGTGTGACCACCAAGTCCGCTGGTGATGATNAATGAAAAACGAGGATGTTACAACTATCCAGGACATCGAGCACGAAAGTGTGACCACCAAGTCCGCTGGTGATGATAGGAAATATACATATTCTACTGACGATGATGAAGTAACTGCGTCTACAAAGCAAAAGCGTAAACACGATGCTGGAGAAGACGGCTACTTGAAGTTGAGACAGAATAAACGCAGATTCGAACCAAGTACTCTGGCTCAGAGGTATCTCACAAACTACTCATCACAGAAGAACATAGATGCGGACGTGTATTGTGAACTATCTGCGAAGAAAGAATGTACAACTAATCAGGACAATGAGAACGAAGCATAAACATGTTGCTGAAGATAAGAGCTGCTTGAAGTTGGGGCAGAAGAAACGAAGATTCGAACCAAGTACTCTGGCTCAGAGGTATCTCGCAAACTACTCATCACGGAAGAACATAGATGCAGACATGTATTGTGAACCTTCTGCGAAGAGTGTCGTGAAGTCTAGCTACTTATTTTATGAAGACCCCAGTGACCTGGTTGATAGACTACATGTGCTGGTTACATTACAGAGAAGTGGATATCTTTCTGTCAGTGAAGAGATAAATATGATTATTGATGAACTCAGAGCTAATGACTTTATCGAATGATATATATTATATATGTATATGATTTGGGTAAGAATATGAATAAATATAGAAAATAAAAAAATGTTTTTTAATTTTTTTTTTTTAATTTTTATCGGCTAAGAAATGTATCTACCTTTATGGATGTTATTGCTTTTTTAATGGGAGGCTAGTCACACATGCACGCACGCACGTGTACGCCCGCGCGTTATATTATCATGTGAAAAGTGTAAATCATATTTTCGAAAACGTGATAGCTTAAAAAAAGACATATTGCAACATGCAAAGATCACCTCGCACGCACAGGCGTACGCACGGACGCACGCATACGATATGTCCACGCTGGAATACCAGCCTACTGTTTAACAAAATGGCCGCCGAAAATTTTTTTTTGGGGGATTTTGTTTTTAAATTTGACCTTGACCATTGATGACAGCCATGGAATGCACGAGAAAAATATAACCTTGACCTTGACCTCCAAAAAATCACAGAAAAATCGTAAGAACTTCGTGGCTTCGATGATGGCGAATCGCTTTGTCGAAGCCGCAAAATTCTTACTATTATTCTGTGATTTTTTTTCTAAAATTTAAAATAAAAATTTAAAAAAATATTTTTCACAATTTTGGAAAATTTTCAAAACATAATATTTCGAGAACCTCGCGTAGCCAATCAGTGACGATACCATTTCGAGAGCCTCGCGTAGCCAATCAGAGACGAGAGCCTCGCGTACCTAGTGTAATGCAAGAGCAGGAAAAATCCGCGATGACGTCATCGGTCTCCCCCGGACGACGCCCCATGGCTCCCGGCTCCTGAAGCCAAAGCCAGGTGGCCTGGAACCGCTATTTTATAGCTGCTTTTGTTATTTAAAATATTAATATTATCGATGCTGCAATTACCGAGATTTACAGTAGATATTTATTTTTGATACAAGTATGATCACTATCTGCGGTATCAATATTTGTGTTGTCAATACGAGTGATAATTGTAATATCAGTACTTGCTAAATAGTAGCACATATATTTGGGATATTCCACAACCGATTCTCAGTTATTTTTGAGGACAGTATATCCCATCGATATCGGCGGATAAACTTGTGTCGAAACAGTATTGAAAAACTAATATTGCCTAGCGCAGTAAACACCTTTCAACTGGTCTTGGCCATGACTTATTATTTTTTCTGCTTGTTAGTTTGAATTCACTTGAGAAAATTTACGTGAAACCGCTGGATACTAAAGGCAGCAGTTATTATGGTTATGATACCGAAATTCTTAATGTCGCAGCTTCTTCCTTGTTATCTTTCTGACTCATCGTGGCTCCATCCGTTGATATAACCGGATTACATATAGCCATGTGAATATCGAACTGATAATATAGGTTGTTTTTTTTTTACGCAGAAGAAGATAGGTCTACAAGGCCGGCGCCAATCCCTCCCCAACAGCATTATTTTTCCAATAAAAGATTAAACTCCTGACAATATAAATAATTGAATCAATCAATAAAGGTGTAGGGTTGCTGGGGTTTAGTAGTCAGACTACTCGCCTCCCANTTTTTTTTTTTACGCAGAAGAAGATAGGTCTACAAGGCCGGCGCCAATCCCTCCCCAACAGCATTATTTTTCCAATGAAAGATTAAACTCCTAACAATATAAATAATTGAATCAATCAATAAAGGTGTAGGGTTGCTGGGGTTTAGTAGTCAGACTACTCGCCTCCCATCAATGGGGGTCCGAGTTCGATCTCCGGCGATGCCGCTCAGATTTTTGCACGTAAGAAACGCGGTGGACGTTGCCGTTGATGGGTTTTCTAGAGGCACTTCCGCCCTTATATTTCACCGTTTCCCCATCCTCACCGTACTTCACCTTCGCGCAAGACCTCGATTTAAAAACCTCTCAGGTCAATCCAAGAAAAAGGTGTAAGACCATGCAGTGTTTTGAAATGTACCTTATCTCGCAATCATTGCCCTTTTTCTTATGCCATATGTTTTTGTTGACCAGTCAGTGACTTCTTCCCTCCTGACTGGTTAAGGTTACTCGACCAACCAGGGATGATTTCGCGGGTTTGGTTCATATTTTTTGGCCAGAGACAATTTTTGCTGTAGCTGTTGACCAGTCATTGACTGTTCACCTCCCGATTTGCTAGGAATGATAAAAGTGAAGCCACTTTGCACTGCAGCTAGCCTTAGACCATGTCTCAGTTGACACAGTTTCACGTCTATGTCATAAATACCAATACGTCACAGAAAACACACTCTGGCTGACTCAACTGCGTATATGGAATCCAAAAAGGGAGAACACAAAGTTGCACATTAGCTTCGCTCTATCGCTCTCTCCGCCATTGGCCATGTAGGTATATTTGCAACTGGCAAATTAGTTATGAGGTTATTGTTGACGGCGGGTAAGATAAATGTGTTGAAAGGCATAATATTTTAACTCGTATCTTTATTTTTTGAAGTTTAAGTTTATTTTAATTAACAATACGTGCTATTTATTATTTTTTGACCGGAACGGGTGTTTATTACACATGATAAAAGCATTTGCCCTTACGTTAATTTTACCGATAGACAACTGCTTAATATGTGGACACGGAAAAATTTTTCCTTAATTTCACGGAATGCTGGTAAAATATTCTCCAGAACTCTCGTAAAAATTACGGATGCGTTCCTTTTCAAATACGGACTTTCGGCAAATCCGTAAATTTCACAGAACTCTCCGTTAACCGACCTAACCTATCCGTAAAATTGCCGGCAGGTTTTGATAAAGATGAGTGCTGAAAAAAAAAAAATCAAAAAACCTTTCTTGAACCTCATTGGCTGGCATTNCGGCAGGTTTTGATAAAGATGAGTGCTGAAAAAAAAAAAATCAAAAAACCTTTCTTGAACCTCATTGGCTGGCATTCGGTTAAGTTCGCTTTATGTAGAAATTTGGTTATCTTCTTGCATGGAAACACTAACTTCATATCACTCTAAATTCAATGCGGATACACTGCTGGGCTATTTATACCTGTACATGAAGACAACAGAAAGTTAACTCAACAAGCTCCATAGTAACTTCAGTGTGAATCGTCCTTTTAGTTGATCAGTGACCGCCATCTTGGAATTATGGAATCTTCTCTGCAGGCTGCAGTTCAGATTCGGTTTTATGTGTCACGGCTCGAGCGAGCAAAAACCATTGCCTTTTTACGTTTTTAAAAGCAGTTATATGTTTGCTATAAGCATCGTTTGCATAATTGCCCGTAACAAATAATAATTCACTTATTCTCGGCTGTCATCTGTTACAAATAAGTAAAGCAGGGAAGCTGAAACAAATTTATAAAAGTTTGAGAACCTGTCATTTTTGGTCTATCGTGCAAAAGAATTTCGACAAACCTTTTTTGGCGACACGCCGAAAAATTGACAAATCCAACATGGCAACGACAGGTCCCTCTTAATTTCGGTTGGCCAGGGGTACACTCTACCCTCCTAAATTTTGTGGATGGGGTACGCTTGCATGGCATTTGCACCCCCCCGTTTTTTCCATCCATATTATATTAATGTTGCGCTCTTTATTACTTTAATAAATTTTGCAGTTACATATTACAGAATGAACGTCTGCAGACTTCTGTTTCCCTTTCCTTACCAATTCCCAACGCATTCTTTCGAAAATGTTACGGGGAGTTTGTTTGACTTGGGTCCCAACCTGTAACTGCCCAACTTAAAAATGTTCCTCCTCCAGCGGTCAGGGGGGCGTTGCCGTCGCCCCGGCGGGCTCTACCCCCGCTCGCCTGACTTGCGCCCTTGTCGCACTCGGCTTCCGCCAGTCGAGTTATTTCACGGCCGCCAGCCAGCCTGCACTGTGTAACGACATTAAATATTTACGAAATGACTCTGCTTGCTCCCTACGACCCCGCACCTCCCCCTGTATACTCGTCACACTCTCCCCTTCGAGCTCGCATGCTGCCCCGCCTCAATTATTAATTCCACAATTACCGGTTTTATTCAAGTGCTATATGTTGTGTGTGTCTGTATCAACCTGCGTCGCCATGCAACAGCGACACAAGCAAGTGCCGAAGACAGTTCATTCATGGTTACTTCCAACTTTTCTGAAGCCCTGCCAAAGTTCTTCTTTCAGGATATTCAAACAAACAAAGCAGAACCAAGGCATAGCCCAGTACAGCCAAAGTTCGCCGCACTGTCCTAACGGACACGCCCGTCGTACGTACCACATTGATTCCTGCGGTTATTTCACGCAGTGTACTTATTTTGGTAGCAGTTTTATTTTTTTGGTTGTTCCGTTTAATTAATTATGGTCGCCTTGGTGTAAGCAGTGCGATAATTTCGCTTCGGTACAACAACACTAGAAGCATGTGTAATTATGGAATTCTTATTAAATTAAATTGTTAATACCGAGAGAGCAGTGCACTGCATCCGTATTCTAAAGGATGAGGTTTCAATTCCCGGTCCGACCATCCTGATCGCAATTTTTTTTTTTTTTTTTTTTTTTTTTTTTTTTTTTTTTTTAAGCCGTTGGACAGGCGTGGTCTCAGACATTCATTATCGTTTTTAAACGTTCCTCACTTTGGCCTTATTAACGCCTGGCGGCTATCGTATGGAAGTTCAATATGCCGATGCAGTTAACACAGGTCAGCCACATATCATTCTCTTTTTCTTTTTTTACAATCCCCCCCTTCAGGGCGCGTGACGATGCCTCTCGCTATATTACGAAAATCCCATCGATGTGGAAGTTTTTGTAATAAAAGCGTTTCAGTACCAATGAGGAACAGTAAATGTACAAGAAACTAAATATGTGCACCACAGGAACTACGGGTCCTTCGTACACAAATGACATAAACAAGCAAACATACGTTATCTTAGAAAAAGGCGAATAACNTTTCGAAAGACCTCGCTGTCGTCAAAGCGTTAAGCCCTACCTATCTACACAGTAAATGTCGTGACGAGGAATTTTGATTGTTTAACCCGTGGAGTAACGTGTGTGTGTGTATATATATATTATATATATATATATATATGTGTGTGTGTGTGTGTGTATGTGTGTTGTGTGTGTGACTAATAAATCAGTATTTATCCCTGTACTCTTTTGAGTGTTATCAAGTACAGTAAAGAAATGGATGTAAAAAGAGTCAGTAGTTACGTTAAAAAACATCTACGCTGAATTTGTCTTCAGTCTTCATTAAATTTGTTTATTCCAGGTAAAAAAAAACTATTTTTTTTGTTTGTTTTCTTGTGGAATAATCGGAAAGTTACACAAAAACTATTAGCAAAAAACCGCATTCTCGTGAAGATTATGTTAGGAATTAGACTTAGATAATTATTTCCTATCTGCATATTTGTTGTTAGTGCAATTTGGTTCACTAGAACCCATAGCCTCCCCACCGCAGTCTTCCTTTCAGCTATCTCGCCACTACGTCAGCCTTAATTCATTTCCGCAGTGCGCGCGTATTACAGAGGCATTTGAATGATTATTGAATAAATGCAAAAAGGTATGGAGATATTATTTTAAAATGTTGNGCATTTGAATGATTATTGAATAAATGCAAAAAGGTATGGAGATATTATTTTAAAATGTTGTTCTTATGCAGTATTTGTTTTACCTGAAAATTAATTTCAATTTGATAAATGTTATCNCCGCAGTCTTCCTTTCAGCTATCTCGCCACTACGTCAGCCTTAATTCATTTCCGCAGTGCGCGCGTATTACAGAGGAATTTGAATGATTATTGAATAAATGCAAAAAGGTATGGAAATATTATTTTAAAATGTTGTTCTTATGCAGTATTTGTTTTACCTGAAAATTAATTTCAATTTGATAAATGTTATCTTTTGTTGACAGTAGAGAATTTGTATTATTCTTACAAATAAAATTTTTTTTCAAGCAACGACGGGTTTAGTAACTTCTTATTCACGTTTGTTCGTCACTATGTAACGTTTTTTTGCTGTTACAGGCATGTATTTCCAAGACTTATTCATGGGGCATCATGGTATTAGCTTATCATAACAAAAAAAAATGTTTCTTTTCCTAAGATCTAGGTAAACAACTTAAAAAGTGCTAGACAATCACTGCATGGATAAACTGTGTTCTGGCACCGGCGTTAGTTGATACATGTGTAGTTTAAATAATGGCAGTGCGGCTTGGCGGTTTCGGGCCAATCACAGTCGATCTAGGATCGAGGTGATACTAGCACCCGTCCGCTATTCCAGTCGACGACTCCATCATGTTTGTTGTCACTTGTGCGGAGTCGTCAGACATGGCGAGTGCTCGGCCATGTCCAACCCAATTAATGATTTGTTGATCAAGTAGCTCGGATGGAGTTAAATCAAGTACAAACGAGAATTTCCCGGCGGCGAGATAGCGAGATGGGTGGCTCTAATGACGCGAAATGTACGATCATCGCCAGTGACTTACGACCGGCGGGAAACAGCATTGTCCCAATTAAAGCATATCGTTCGAACATTTTATCTTACTACCCGGGGTATTATGACCACTACATCAGCCTGGGTCCTACCTCTCACAAAAATTTAGTGTCTTGCCATGGAAGCTGTTTTCTNATATCGTTCGAACATTTTATCTTACTACCCGAGGTATTATGACCACTACATCAGCCTGGGTCCTACCTCTCACAAAAATTTAGTGTCTTGCCATGGAAGCTGTTTTCTTATCACCGGCTCCATCAACATTTGTTTTGACTCGAAGCGGTGAGGATATCCTGAGATAACTGTTTTCCCATAATGATAGAACCCCTTTAAAAAAAAATTAAAAATAAAACAACCTTGTAATGGTGACCTGAGATTCGTTCTTCCTGAAAATCCGTCTTCAGAAATGTACTGTTTATTGTAACCGTTAGTGGTGGCTTGGAAGGAAAGTAAAAATATATTTTCCTTGCGTCCCTGCTCCCCTTATCTACCCGGAAGTAATTCGTGAAGACCTCCTCTGCTTCAATACGTATACCTCATTTCCTTTCTCGTTTGCGAGTTCCGCTCGCTAGCGGGATTCGGCTACGCGTTGGAAGTCATTATGCAGTTGTCGATGGAGCGGGGCGGGCGTTATAGTCCTTCCTCTCCCCCCTCTCTTTCTCACTCTTTCTCTCTCTCTGATTCTCCCATCGTTCCCTTCCAGACATCTTCACCAAGCCTCGAGGGAGCGGAACAAACGGGTATGGAGATGGAGAACTCCGAACGGTTGAATTAACCAGCAATATTTTTACTTTTCTCCCTTGGGGGAAGGGGTGTTAAGGGAGAACGAATAGAGCGATACTCGGTAGGCACTAATATTCCGAGACTCGGATCCTGAGTGTATTTTGCGTTATAGGTCGGATGTTCGGATATCCCAGTTCCAGAACTGTGTGGAAGGACCATTTCAACACGGCACGTTTTCCCTCGCTTTCGGAGGGAGAACGCGTGGATATGTGGAATAGATGCTAAAGTGAGTGAGTGAAGAGATTTGGACGGCTCGTTACATCGAGGTCTTGAGAGCCGATGAGGGTGAAGTAAGGTGAGTGTGGAGCAGCGCCGGAATGAAAGGGCGGGGGAAACGGGATATCCCAGAGGAAACCCGCCGACCAGCGGCATAGTCCGGCACGATTCCCACATGCGAAAATCCGGGAGCGACCTCTCCGGAAATCGAACCCTGTTTGCCTAGGTATGAGGCGAGTAGTCTAGCCGCTAAACCACCGCGGCCCCTACAGGTTAAAGACGATGGTGCCTTATGATTTCTAGAGTATTAGTGTACGGCGCGCTGCTCACGGGTAGTGAGCCATGTCAGAGGTAGGGTCTCGTAGTACTTAATACGGAGGTGAACCAGTTGAGAACTCCAGCCGCACACGCCAGCAAGATGCTGAAACGCCGTTCGCCAATCAGCGCCTGGTAACATATTCGCCAGCCTGCAGCACAACAAATAGAGAACTTTTCGTAGCATGCAGGTGTCAATCAGCTATAATGCCTGTTCCCAGAGTCTCGTGAAGCCAATCAGAGAATGGATACGTCTACATCAAAGGAACCGCCACGTCATTTCGTCTCTGTGTGTAGTTCATCCACTGTTACTTCCAACTTTTCTGAAGACCTGCTGAAGTTCTACATCCAGGATATTCCTCCGCCTCATGCAAACAAAGTTTAACTAAGTCTAGAAAATTGCACCGGAGGGACAATGCACCGCATTCGTGCGCACTCAGTGTAATAATATTTTGCTTAAGAACTATTTCTTACTAGGAATTACCAACATGCCTATTTCCTCTGTGATTATATTCACATTAATATAAATTACATATTTTATAATTATAGACATAATATAAGTAAAATTACAATTTAACCAAAAATAAGGTACTTCCATGTTGACACAATTATAAAACGCTTGTGATACTCAGTATATTTAGGAATTAATCAGACATCTCATACATGGGGTGATTTATCAAAGGGTTGTCTTAAAAAGTGTGAAGAAACCGCGAATAGACTATACTTATCCATTCTGCGATAATGTGCTAATCGCCATGTTCGCTAGTCCACAAATCTCGCTACATGAGCCCGAGGCCTCGGCGAGATATGCCAAACGAAGACTCCGCAGTTAAACTTGATTGTTTGACATTGAGCTATAAATACTAAGCAGGGCTGGTTTCTAAATTTATTGTGGTTATCTTGGTTGCTCATCTTAGATTTATCAACAGATATGCATTTCTCTCGAGATCAAGTTAAGTCGTTGAAAGGTTGTTGATNTGGGGGGGGGGGTGAAATAGGTACAAATGAAGGCAGTCTCTTAGTTATTATTTACGTAAAAATGAGGTCCTGAATTTTATAAAAAAAACTAATAAACTCAATTAGTTGTTACGAACGTTTATTTGAATTAGATATGAGGTTTCGTGTCCGTGATTTAAATAGTTTTTTGCGTCAGATGGCAGCGTTCAACCCCACATCTGTTCGCGGATTCAAGAGGTGAATTTTTTTGAATTTGTGTATGGTTTTAGCGGAATTTGTGTGTGGTGTTTCTTTTCACTTCGGCCGTAGTCTGTTGCATGACTCCCCTTTAACATATTTGTACAGACAAAATTGTGCTGGTAATACTAATAATAATTTTGTTTAGACAATATGCGTTATTACTTATTAATTACTAGGTTTACTACTACGTAAGGTTTATACTTCCAAGAATTCAGTTGCGATGTACCTGTACGGAATTTCGCAAGTAAAAAGGTGAACTGAGTTTAAGTACATGCCAATGATAATTTTTAATTCGTCGTCGTTAGCACAGATTCGGGAGAGCAATGTAATTTTTCAGGTCTGTTGATGAAGACGTCAGTGGAAACATAGGCATGATATTCGTCAAAGATTTTGCGGCTTAGTCTCGACGCGTTATAAACTTACCTAATGATTTATTCTCTTAAATTATTAGGGCAATTACAATTTTTTTTAATAAACTCCCCAACGAACTAAAGAAACCTGTGAACATAGTTTATTAGTCGGATAAGTTCCAAACAAGAAAAAAATCGTGAAATCAAGACAAAATAATCGGTTGTGTTATATACAAGAGCTCGGNTCGGATAAGTTCCAAACAAGAAAAAAATCGTGAAATCAAGACAAAATAATCGGTTGTGTTATATACAAGAGCTCGGCTGTAGTATTGAGAGGCAGTGTATTTTGTGAACAATTTGGACCAGCCAACTGTGGCAGTATTTAGACATACAGATTCGCTGGCGGGTATATATATATATTCTTCCACACATCTCCATGTTTTTCGNCTGTGGCAGTATTTAGACATACAGATTCGCTGGCGGGTATATATATATATTCTTCCACACATCTCCATGTTTTTCGGACGTGATGTTGAAGGATGCTCTGTCGTGTTCAGCCAGCGACAGGTCAGTGGAAGTGCTTGGCACTTGGAAGACATGGAACTCCCTTGACGGACTTATAGTCGGTGTAGGGTGCACGCGTCGCAGAAAGTAGGCCAACCCTTGAAGTTGGAGAAGTGGAGGGTGTAGGGTTGCGAGGGCCTTATACAACNCACGCGTCGCAGAAAGTAGGCCAACCCTTGAAGTTGGAGAAGTGGAGGGTGTAGGGTTGCGAGGGCCTTATACAACTCCGGAGGGAAGCGACGTCTGGGTTCGTTTTCTCGCTGCTGAGAAAGTGTGTGTGTGCGCACGCGTGTGTGTGTGTGTGTGTTGAAGGTTTAGGGGGGAAGGAGAGGAGTTAGGAAGCGGCTTGCCAAATTAGAATAGGACAGCTGGCGCCGAAATGGCGGAGAGCGATGGAGTTCGCATCGAGCGCGCGGAATAATTAATGGAACTTCGAACAGGGGGAACATCTTTCCTCCAGTTGCGACTTCAGAAGTAGGCAGCCGAGCGAAAACAAAAGATAAAAGGAAGTAAAGAAAACGGGGGGAACGAGAGCACCTGAAGACGCAGCGGGGTTCTCGGAGAAAACTGGAGTTAAAAATTTACCGGATTTATTTTAGGATTTGTTGCGGAACTCTTCACGCCAGGAGAAAAAAAAAGGGGGGAATAGAATTTATTGTTTTTTTCTTTTGCGCTCTTCCGTGCTGCGTTTCGTAGGACTCCTAACGTAGCTTTAAAACTTCTGTGTTCACGTACGATCGGGTGGATAAGCCAGTAATACCTGAGCTTTACATTCTGTATTCATTGTGTGAGAACCCACACTGTAAATATCTCACGGTGGATATTTCAGTGCAGAAGCTCAAGCAGTCGCCTGAGCCATCGAAGTTTGTTTAGTTCGTTGTAAACTGAGTACTTGTGAAACCATACTTTGGAAAGATCGTAACTATGTGTACTTTAACGTGAATACTTACTTGAATAGTCATTCCATGTCTTCCGGCTTGGCCGCATATTCCTTTTTGATTTAAGCTTTCAAGATAAAATAAATTGGGGTGAGTGAGCGAGCAGATTTGGCGTCTCTTAACAGCGAGGTCTTGAGAGCCGACGAGGGTGAAGCGAGATGAGTATGGAACAGCGCCGGAATGATGGGGAGGAGGAAACGGGAGATCCCCGAGAAATACCTCAACCAGCGCCACCGTTGGGCACGATTCTCACATGCGAAAATCCGGAAGCGACCCCGCCGGGAATCGAACCTGGTTCGCCTAGATGGCGGGCGAATAGTCTAACCACCACGCCCCCATAAAAAAATTGGAAAATGCCATAAAAGTTCTGTAGCTATCTACCGTAATCTTCAGTACACACATCCCTAACATCTGACTTAGCGTATAATTACTTTCCAAATTACGTAATATGAAAATTGTTATTCAATTGTGGTTCGAATCTTTCCCTAAGTGCTGAACTTACCGCGGACCAACTTTAGTCGCCAGAAGGAGCGGCGTGGTCCACAACATAGAGTACTTAAGAATACCTAATTGAAACAGCCGCACACGCCAGCAAGATGGCGTCACCGGCCGGCAACATGTTGGAACGCCGTTCTCTGATCAGTCTCCTCGCCAGTCGGCAGCTCGGCCAACAGCAAACCTTTCGCAGCATGCAGTAGCCAGTCGGATACAAGACCCGTTCCCAGACCGTGGTGCAGCCAATCAGAGGATGGGTACGCCCACATCAGAGAAATCGCCATGTAATTTCGTCTCTGTGTGTTTATCTACTCTGTGATTGCACGGCAAGCGCAACTCTACAACGACCTTCCCCTTCCCACTCGAGAACATAATGCTTGAAGCACTTTAAAATCAATTTTGAAATTAATTCCTCCGAGTAATATTATATATATATTTATATATATATATATCAACGAAAACATTGAACAGTGTTTCTGACAGTTACCATGCCGGCGATTTGGGAAAAATAGATGTCTTATGGGCTGTAACTGGTGGGAGGTATGTTTGTGGTGAATGAAACGCAAACTACGCGGAGCGCTAAAGGCATTGTTGCTGTGTGAATCTAATGCGATGTCGCCTATACGCGCGAACCACTGAACTGGCAATCTTATGACTTCAAGCGGTGATCCTATTATTTTTGTCGGGAGGTCTGTAACAGAGTGGACTCCAGGGCACTATAGTAATTTCCTGTAGCCTATATATATTTTTATTGTATCTCAGTGCAATAGTGAACAGGCCCGGTTTTTTATAGCTATTTTGGAAAGTCGCGAAATATTGTTTCTAACGTGCGTGATATGTATACCTTTATAAATATACTGGAAACAAATCAATATTTTCGAGAAAAAAAAGTCGATTTAAAACAGACTGCAATGTAATTGAATCTCGCAATAGACAGGTGCCTTAAAGTCTTTTGGTTAATATGTTTATATTAGCCACTACTTAAGTCAGATTTTATGTACGTATACACAAGTGTGAAATTAACAACTATGTTCGTAACAATTCCACCGTTTCTAGTGCATAGATATCTACATCTATACTTTTCACTACGCAGTACCTCCATGGTAATATTTATTCTGTACACAGTGGAATGATACAAAGGGTACATATGTATTTGCTCCAGTTTCATAACGTGCAATGCGCTGCTTGATGGTGCTGATTTTCAGACGCGCCGCTTTATTCTGTGAATTATTATATCCGTCCACAGTTGCCCTGCTGTTGAAAATAATTCCACGAAGCGTTTCAAAAGGCGTTTGCGCAATAAAATATGAGCTAAATGTCCCGTGTCGTGTGAGCGTCCAACTTTAAGTTCTGATGAGTTTGCGGTGCAGTGCGATTTATAGGCCTGGGACCAAGCCAGAAATTTCATCGAATCTGCCTACTCGCGTCCAACACTACTTCGCTTGCCAGTCGCGAGACGTTTCAACGGCGACTGTTGTGAAGACAGCCAAAAAGACGCCAGTGGCGTATGGAGTGCTGTTATAGGCTGTTCGCGGTAAAGTGAGCACTTTTGAAATCAACTTTCGGAAAAACCACGGTCCGTTAACTGCATACATGCTACCGTACACACTAGCATGCATGATGCCGGTTAAGTTGGCAGAAAATTTACGAAATAAAGGTTAAAGTATTGACGTTATATTCTGAATATAATGTTTACATTTACTGGATTTGTTTCTTTTTCTCAAAGTCAGTGGGCTTTGCCATGTTCGTGAAGGGATGAAGGTCTTAATCAAATAAAATAGTTACAAAGGAAATACTCTCGTCTCAATGTCACAATATATCACCATAAATTGATACATCTAGCTATTTACAATTAATAAATTCAATCAGTACAATTTGCAATTACATCAAAGAAATTAATGTTATTAAATGACTGAAATCAGTCTTAATGGACACTGTATCAAATTCTAATGAATTACTTTATATATCCATATTTGACAGTTACAGTATTTAAAATAAAATCACCATCACATGTGCTTACAGTCCCACCTCAGTTTAGTCCAGATCCCACCAGCCCGCAGTGTTATAGAGTTGTCCGAGCGCGCTCATGCACAGTAGCCTTCACTCGTCGGGTTTCACGCTCTCTCGTCCGTTCACACCACAAACACCAGATCCGCCGTCGTCTCGCAATCTACCGTCATCGTCCGGTCTCTTCGCCGATGTCCCTCGCCGCACTCGACTTCGCTCGGTTCCGCACTCAGCACAATACGTATATTACAGCGTTGGGTGCTCCCCGTGGCCACCATTTGAAAAACTCTGATGANGGACACTGTATCAAATTCTAATGAATTACTTTATATATCCATATTTGACAGTTACAGTATTTAAAATAAAATCACCATCACATGTGCTTACAGTCCCACCTCAGTTTAGTCCAGATCCCACCAGCCCGCAGTGTTATAGAGTTGTCCGAGCGCGCTCATGCACAGTAGCCTTCACTCGTCGGGTTTCACGCTCTCTCGTCCGTTCACACCACAAACACCAGATCCGCCGTCGTCTCGCAATCTACCGTCATCGTCCGGTCTCTTCGCCGATGTCCCTCGCCGCACTCGACTTCTCTCGGTTCCGCACTCAGCACAATACGTATATTACAGCGTTGGGTGCTCCCCGTGGCCACCATTTGAAAAACTCTGATGTTGAAGCCAAAAATATGCCTCCATATTGATTGTATTGTGTATCCACGAAGCTGAAATTCATTCAGATGGCTTTAAAATACAAACATNGGGGGGGGGGATATATCCACTATAATTAATCGATAGAAGTAGTGTCAAAGCTTCAGGTTTTTTTTTTATTACTTTTGAATGCGGATACTTTTTGCTTCAACTTTTCAGTACAGATCATATATCAGAACGTTATATGAAAAATAACTGGATTATGGGAAATATATAAATCACGCAAATACGTTCTTTAAAAGTGCCATCACAGCAGATATAATTTACGTGTGTTTACAATACGTCATTACGCATTCAACTGCTCTGACTGCCAGTGGTAAGGAAGCAATTGTAAGATGTGGTAGTTTTTAATACACAAGTTACTAATAGTTCAACGTGTGCGGTCTACTGTTTACCGTACACTCATCTGTGCTACCACCGAGTGTGCTTCCTTCCAGTACGCTTGCAACAGTATAGAGAACATTCATGCCGGTTTACATAGCGGCTGGTATGCTGGTCCGTACACCAGGCCTTATAAAAGAACGTACCAGAGCTAATACGGCAACAGGTAATGTAATATCAGCCATAGTCGTAACGTGGAAAAGGTTGGGGATATAATGTCAGAC
>NQII01000491.1:892166-903384 GCA_002778355.1 Clitarchus hookeri | reverse complement strand
AAGGAGACAATAGAAATAACTGAGGGGAGAAAGGAAATAGACAAGATGGAATGAGAGAGACAAGATGGAATGACATCGCATGAAGAAAAAAATGGAATGACAAACAGCCAAGACGGAATGAGAGAGCATGAGAAACAAAACGGAATTATAAAACATGAAAATACAAGATGGAATAATAGTGAATGAAAAAAAAGACAGAATGATAAAGCATGAAGTGCAAAAATAAAATGGCGGACGGAAACAAGATGGTTGACGAAAACAGGATGGCGGAATGAAAAAATATGGAGGTTTGGAAACCAAAAAAACGGCCGGAAATAATATGGCGGATCCAAGATGGCGGCGGAACCGTAACCCCCCGCCCTTGTATTGGAAACCACCTTTTCTATCAGGTTTAATGTAACCAATAATAAGTTTTCGAAAAACATGTGAAATACACCCATTGCCAAATAAATTTGTATACCAGGGAGGAACCCCTTGAGTCAGACGAAATTCTATTGGTAGAATGGTTCAGAAATAAATTAAAGAAATGATTTCAGTACACTGTACCATCCGTATTTGGCACAGGCGGGTGCCTTTAAAACCTCGTTGAACCGCCTCGTCCCTGGATACATAGGCGGATACGATCACGCATAAAACCAAATGAACGACTTTCGTTTTCTTGCAGCAAAATTTGCCCATAGTTGTTCCAAATTATGTTTCAAGCCACGAACACTTGGACATCGCGAAAGCTTATGTCCCGCCTAGTTTCATAAATTCTCGACAGACTACAAATAAAGTGAACGTTAAAACATTAAATGCAGAAATACATATGCCGTAGAAACTCGTGAAAACCAGATTTTTATGCTGGTGAGTGTGTGCAAGTTGTGTATTCTTCCGCCATATGGAAAATCTACCTTGCCATGGGTCTGATCACTTTATTCATGCCTCTGTCAAGTGAAACTGAGAAATCATTAAAAATTATTAATATTTTATAGATTTCGTAATTCTAACACTTATATGCAGTAAAAAATAAAGCAAAATAAATCACTCCAGTATTTACCTAACACTTTTAATTTAACGTTAATGAATGGAANATGCAGTAAAAAATAAAGCAAAATAAATCACTCCAGTATTTACCTAACACTTTTAATTTAACGTTAATGAATGGAACTACTTTCTCTTCTTCGTTACCAACTTCACTGGTCGCATGCTAGTCAATGTGCGCGTTAAAATACATACAGGTAAGGGCAGTAAAATGTCTCAATGGTTGATTTTTGAAGCCCTCTCATTTGAAATAATAGTCAATAGTAAATATATTTTATTGTAGCCTTAGACGTTAACTTTCCGAGTCCGGTAAAATATATACAGTATGCTTATTACGTACATTGCAATATTTAATTTAAAAAGTGGTGGAAGAATGAAAAAATGTTTGACAGTAAAAAACGTAACCTGATCCTCAAAAGTGCTTACTTTACCGTAAAAAGCCTATACCACTGTTCACTTAATAACCCTTTTAGTGGACGGGAATTATATGCGACGTCTCCCCAAAATGTCACGCGAATTTTAGGGGGCTGGCTTTACTGAAGAGTGAGCACAGGGATTGCAGCGCTAACCTGCGGTACTCCTCTAACTGTAGCACGATATTCGTCGATTTCCAAAGAGCGTCCCACCTTTCTCTCTGTTGACACAACCGCAAGTTAAGGCTTGAGCTAAGCGTCTGGAAGTGCTTCTGTTATGGATCTGATAGTTTAGTGGGGCTGCAACTTGACGCTGGCTGGTGGACAAGGACGCTGCTGACCCTGTTCGTATCTCTCTGACAATCAAACCGTCCACCATCCTGGTGGTGTCAGGACCATTCAAAACCACTATGTCACGCCGAGAGAAAACAAAGTTTGTTTTCGCGTAACCGAACTAATTGTTTGTATAGGGACAATTAAGAATTTTGTTGCTGAAGCCGAATTACATTGTTGTTCTTATTTGCTCGCCCCAAACCGTAAGATTTGGTTGGCACAAGCAACGACTTGTTTGCCTCTACGTACATTAAAATGTTTTGGTTATTATTATTAAAAACTTGAAACCCGGCAGNACAAGCAACGACTTGTTTGCCTCTACGTACATTAAAATGTTTTGGTTATTATTATTAAAAACTTGAAACCCGGCAGCGAATCGACTCCAAATCGTTTGCACCTGAACACTACACCCTAGCAACCTCATCTAAAGTGACTACTAATGAAATGGGAATATTTTTAAATACATACTGTTGCAATTATTTACGTACATTGTCTAGTATTTGAAGTTTTATAGTTTCGCTTTTCAGTTTTCTGTTGAGCTTGTTTTATTATAAATTTTGTGCTATTAATAAGCATCAATAATTGCACTAACAAACACAAGTACTACTTTAATTGTCACAAAAATTACAATCAAACTCTCATGCCGTATTTTCGAACGAAGGCAATCAAATGAGTGGCCAAGCAAATATATACAGTGATTCAACTAAATATTTTGTTNACAAGCAACGACTTGTTTGCCTCTACGTACATTAAAATGTTTTGGTTATTATTATTAAAAACTTGAAACCCGGCAGTGAATCGACTCCAAATCGTTTGCACCTGAACACTACACCCCAGCAACCTCATCTAAAGTGACTACTAATGAAATGGGAATATTTTTAAATACATACTGTTGGAATTATTTACGTACGTTGTCTAGTATTTGAAGTTTTATAGTTTTGCTTTTCAGTTTTCTGTTGAGCTTGTTTTATTATAAATTTTGTGCTATTAATAAGCATCAATAATTGCACTAACAAACACTAGTACTACTTTAATTGTCACAAAAATTACAATCAAACTCTCAANAGTACTACTTTAATTGTCACAAAAATTACAATCAAACTCTCATGCCGTATTTTCGAACGAAGGCAATCAAATGAGTGGCCAAGCAAATATATACAGTGATTCAACTAAATATTTTGTTGACAGGACAATTTTTTTTTTTTTTGGCCCGACACCGAAGTGATGTTTACTCAAGCGTGTATTTTGTAAGATGAACAAAATTAAATTTGTTGCTTTTAAAGTTTTGTTTTCTCAACAAAATATTTTGTTGGGGCTACTAAATATATATTTTATCCTACACAACACAAACAAGTATTTTGTTGGCTGGAACAAAAATTCCTCTCGGTGATTGTTTGGGTACACGTGTGTGTCCATTGTTACCAACATAGTCTATCTGTGAAGTCCGTACAGCTCAAATAACGGGCAATTAGGCGCGCCATTCACCCTGCTTTTCTCGGTGCTATTAACTAATTTCTCCGTCACTCTTCGCATTCTTTACATAATTATCAGGTGTGTTAAAAGAACGACAGACATACCGAGACTACGCACCAGACAGCCCAATTAATAACTAGTAAAACACGGGATAGACCAGATAATAATACTGCAGAAGGCAGGATGGAAGGTGCACCGAAATACCACTCACTTGGGCAGCACAGATAGATTGTGTTGGTAACAGTAGACACGTGAATGACCCATACACAGAGCACCTATTCTGTTTGACCCCGACAGACTATCAGAATGAATGGTCAGCGACTTCGTTGTGCGCCATTCAGCGACATAAAGCAGCTTCGCTAGACTCTACAGGAATCATTTCCGGACGACTGGTGCAGGCAAACTCTTTTAACACCTCACAATCGTCGCCTTCGTTTGCGATTGGCTTAGCAGTAACCGACGTAGAATGTCGTGGGGTGGTTATGTGTTGCATTTAGCGGTGAATCACGCTTTCCTGTAGAAATGTATAACCACTATGCCGAAGTCAGGCGGGCAGAACTGGAGCTCTAAGATCGCTGCTCCATTATACAGCAGCAAACTTCCTCTACTACCGACACGATGGTCTGCGAAGCTATCGTACACGAACGTCGTTCGTGATGGATTGTTGTAAGGGTCCAAGAATGCATGGCGGCACGTTAAAGACATCCTGCGTTCCCATGTGCTAACTTTCCTGGCTGAGTGCTTAGGATACAGTTTACAGCAACATTAAAATCGGTCATACCCAATTGTTGTTATCCAGTCGTGTTAACGTCATATTTCAACACTTCCGTGTTCCACCCGGTCACCTGGTTTGTCGTCCATCGTATATATGTTGGACAAGAAAGGACTTCATCTTCCTTTATGCGACATGGAGCTTAATTTGCAACGTTTGAGGGAAAACCTGGCACGGTGACTTTTTATTTTATGTAAGATGGTATCGAAGCATATCTCCAGGCATGAGGAAATCCGACGAGGTAATAAATTTGCCCTTCTTCTATGCCGTAGGTGGGCGGAACGATAACCAGACGCAAAAGTATTATAATCAAATTTTTTGTTCATCTGAACAAGAAAATTAACAAAATTTCGTTTTAAACATAAAGATTCATTCTTCACGTGAATTTTTATGGTAATGATTGCATTTTACGGAAATAACCTACAGCGATTTGCTTCGACTGCGAGCTGTTCTTTGTGGGTTGCAGGGAACTTGGTGGTACATAAACGTATTGGTTACAGTATCGACGTTACAATCTACTGTCAGTGAAACGTCTTACAATTTACAGTGCACTCCATTATTGAAGTAGAGTAGCTAGCAATAAATGAAACTTACCGAATGTGCACTACTGGATATAAGTTTCTGCTTACTGGTTATCGCAGAGGGCGAACAGCGCTTACGTAACGGTGGCGTCCGCTACATTTTTAGTTTATTCCACGGCTCCAAGACACTGGTTCAGAATCAGTTTACTGACCGACTTTCACTGACTAGTATTTCGACGACTGATGCCGGTAATCCAGGGCTCGAGCGAGCGGAGTAACAGTACAGTAAATACCGGGTAGAGTGAACACGCTAGCTGCGCAAAACAACATTCGGTGTCCCAACACTGGACTGCTTCTGCCAATACGACAATCATAAATTATGTGGATGGGATTTGAGATTTGAACACTGTTTACGTGAACAAGTGGTTTGAGATGTCTGTATACTTCCTCTGGCCAATTTTTTATGCAATTTGATTACACTTAAACTGATGAGTATCTTATACATATAAAAGGCATTGTCTTTTGAAAATTAAGGTATAAAAAAACACGTTCATCACTGCTGGTCATGTGACTTTGATAGTTATATTAGTGTGGGGTAGGTCAATGTTGGGTACATACGCACAAGGCGAAAAACTGGTCTACATAATCCTCAGACTACGGGAATACGCCCCGAGCAAAGGCCAGAATGAGTATAGGCTATTCACTGTAAAGTGAGCACTTTTTGAAGCTCTCTCATTTGGAATTATAGTCAATAAGTATATTTTAGTGTAGCCTTAGACGTTAACTGGTGAAATATATATACTGTAAATATTGCTTACGTGGAAAAATTTATTTTAAAAATAGGTGGAAAGATAAAAAAAAAAGGCTGATAGGAAAAAAGTAACTAGGGCCTCGAAAGTGCTCACTTTACCGTGAACGCCATATAGTCGCAACAGCCAGTGGCAGATCTAGAGGTCCATTAAGGAGAGGTGTTCTTGGAGGGTGGGCACCATGCATTCCATTTACTTTCAAAACGCACGCTTACCAGTAGATATTAAGTGTTAACCCGTTACGTCATTGAGTCCACGGTCGTTGACACGTTGCACACGATTAATACGTATGAACGGGACTGTACACAGCAAGGCACCAGTGCCCAGTTTTCCTTGCGGCTAATCTGATTTGCGGAATTGACAAGGCATATTCGACATGAATGGTTAACGGTAATGTTGTTCAATGCTTGGAAGAGAAAAGCCGAACGCAAGTACGGTGCATATAAAAAAATTACGCTATTGCAACAATTGAACTGTGAAATTTTATATTAAATGCGATTTATGGTTGATTAAGCTCCTACCTGCGCATATTTGAACGCGGACACTGGATGGCATACGCCCAGTAAAGTTGGTATCGACGAACATAGAAGTATTTGAGTGATAAATCCGGTCAAAAATATTTTTAATATTATTTTTAATAATAACTACGTCTTTTAATGTATTAAATTATTTATTACAAAAAATACGATGCTTGTTAAAAAAAACCTTTTATAATCTAAAACATTTTTCTTATCGTCAGGGCATTGAGTAATTTCCACAAGTTTATCTTGCAATAAGGAAAACTTTTCTTCAATTTTATTTCCCTTAAATTCTTGCATAAGGTCGCACAATGCTCGTTTGCTGAAGGTTTCGAGTCTTGAGACTGATTCTGCAATATGAGAAAAATAAAAGGAATAAGCAAAGATTATACATTCTATGAGACACCGTCTTCAACACTTCGGTAATAAAAATAAAAAAAATAAAAATGGCGGACGTAAGCGCACAATATTTTTGTTTTAATTGCTCACCAGTAACCGTAGTTAACTTTTTTTTTTAAGGAATCAAACATTAACAAGTCTTGACAAGTAAACAAACACACAATTTTGTAAATATTTGACACACAAAAAAACACGTTTTTCAGGGTTTTCTTTGCTCACCTAAAAGATATATTATTTTAACTGTAAATTAATTATAAACCATAACAAAGTAAAGTATATACCATCCACTTCCATTTGTAGAATGGATTTTTTCCACACTCATCCACGCGAAAACACTATTTTAAAAGTAATGCGGTGATTAAACGAAAGTGCCGAGAACAAAGACATGCGGTTCAGACAATGACTGGGTTTCGACTGATCGTAGGGAGAGGGACGGGCAAGTAGCAGTTTTTTGTCGTTGCCATACGAAAAACAGGTTACTAATCTTCAAAAACAAAATGTTTGCGCGTGTTTATATATATATATATATATATATATATATATCATTTTTTTTTTCGATTTATGGCCAGATTTTTCATAAAAGTACTCCTATGTGCGACGGAGGTAAAGTAGTAAAATATTTTGACGTTGAATCAAAAATGTTAAGAATAATGAAGTGATTTCGTTTGCTTTGTTTCTTTTTTACATATATGGATGTAAGAATACAACATTTTTATTATTATTTATGTAACAATTTCACAGTTTCACTTGACCGACGCATGAATAACGGATGAGCCCAATTGGAATGCCAATTTTATGTGTGTTGAAAGAATACACAACGTGCATGAAAGTAAATCTTAAGCAGGTNTGAGCCCAATTGGAATGCCAATTTTATGTGTGTTGAAAGAATACACAACGTGCATGAAAGTAAATCTTAAGCAGGTTATTCAAAAGTGCTCAGTTTACCATGAAACACCTATACTATGCTGAGTGTTATTCTATTAACGCTGCTACATTAGCAAGGTATAGTATGTTCGCGGTAAACTGAGCACTTTTGAAAGCCCTGCTTAAGATATTCTTGTACGGACACTGTATTATTGCGCCATATGTGAAATTAATATTATTGTGGGACTATCACTGTATCTATGTGTCGGTCAATTGAAACTGTGAAGTTATTAAAAAAGGAAATATTTTACAAATTTGAAAATTCTTACACTTAAGTGCATTAAAAGAAGAAAGAAAAAAAAATTAAATATTTACAAATGTTAGCCTTACACTTTTAATTAAACGCTAAAGCATGGAACTACTTTCCTTNGAAAAAAAAATTAAATATTTACAAATGTTAGCCTTACACTTTTAATTAAACGCTAAAGCATGGAACTACTTTCCTTACGTCGTTACCAACTTTACTAAGCGCATGCCGGTCGTTGTGCCCGTTTAATGTGCGTAAAGGTAGATACATTGAAATTTTTCACAGGTTTATTTCAAAAGTGCTCAGTCAACCGTGAAAAGCCTATACTTAATTTATAGAATAATCTTATTTTATTCAGTGTAAACTGAACCACTAAAGAAGGGGACTGAAGTCCCCTCGGCTGCCTCTTGGATTCGCCCCCTGACGGCAGATACTGCAACCGCTGAATAATCGGGGGTTGGAGTCTCCACCGACGGAGATCCTTTCTTGCGGGGGATGAAATATGGACGGAGTTAGCGCTCCGGTCGGGCCGAAGGTGCTTAGGTGGAGGCGGAGGGGTATAAATCAACCGGGCGGGGGAGGGAGGGGGTGACTCCTCCGCGGAGCCCCCAGGTCCCCGCTAACCAGCGCCCTAAATCAATCTGTCCGGCTTAGCCGGGATCAGAAGATGCCAGCTTGATGGACCAGCAGAGAGGATGGGGCGGAGAGCTGATCTGCGCTCGCCGCAGGGACGTATCTATATGTGACCGTAGGGGGATTACGCTCCAGTCAGCTGCCGCTCCCGTCGAAATAAGACTCGGCCGCGCAAGTCTTCGATACCGGGTCACGGGTCGAAGATGCCCCTTTCCCCCACCAACTCCTCTCTTCAGCCGCGAAAATCCTTTTCATCTCCCACCGTGAGGACTCCCAATGTCCAACGTACAATATAACGCTTCGAGTGCTACCGACGTATATATAGTCAATTCACAATTACTTCCCCAGGGGCCGCGGTGGTGTAGTGGTTAGACTGCTCGCCACCCACCTGGGCGAAGCGCGTTCTATTTCACGGCGGGGTCGCCCCCGGATTTTCGCTTGTGGGAATCGTGCCGGACGAGGCCACTTATCAGCAGGCTTTCTCGGGGATCTCCCGTTGCCCCACCCTGGCATTCCAGCACTGCTCCATACTCACTCGCTTCACCCTCATCGGCTCTCAAGACCTCGATGATAAAAGCCGCCCAAATCTCTCCGCTCACTCACTCACTCACTCATTACTTCGCCAGAAATTTCTTTAAGGTTTTCGGCAATGTAATATAACGTCAGCAAACACTCCAAAAGTGTAAATTATTCAAAATAGACTGGATTGAATATTATAGTATGTAGAAAAGAATATTTGATCGGGACACTTTCAGCTCGACATTTTATTGGCAAGAGTTGGCCAATAAATGAACGTTGTAGAATAGAGTAAGCTGGTGTCCTCTGAAACAACAGAACGAGTTGCAAATAGGAATACAGAGAACAACAAAACGGATGGTTATGCTCTCGTAAATATAGGAGACTCACTTCTAGCTTGTGTATTGATATTCAGAAAATTTGTTTAGGTATTTTCAACGACGTAAAGGAAACCCAAAATGCATTCACGATTCATTGTCTTTTAAAAGTTCTACTGAACGGATTTCTTTTAAGTCATTAACTCAAGTTTTATAGATGTATCTAAGCTGCGTAAGTCATTGTAAGAAAAACGCTGAAAAATATTACTCTATACAATAATTACTTACATGCACGTATGACATAACAACAACTAACATAATATGATTATTAAATAAAAATAAATAAACGGCTTCGTATAACTATAGGCAGGGACACCCGAATTTCGCGAAAATATTTCCGCACAAGCTAGATATCAATACACTACGGACGCTCCAGCAGTTTTCTTTCCCTTATTGGCGGCGTGTCTTTGAGAGAAGACATTTGCTTGATTGACACAGGCCAATGAGTATCCGGTAAGTTCAGTACAGTACGTCTGTGATTCACGCACAGATAGATAAGACGCGTAACTCGCAAACCATCCAATCACGAAAGTGGATTTGAGCCCAAGAGTTATGAAATATAACTAGTCGTAAAATATTTTCGAGAAATTTGGGTGCCTTTAAATATATACGTTAGGTAGCTAATTATATAACGAGTAGCATGTAAAGTAATGGAATTATATTAAGGAAATAACACTGTAAAAAAATTACCAAGCCGTCATACTTCATCACAGGCAACGATCGACCTGTTGGAAGAAATTAAGACGTAAACTATGTCAGCACTGGAAAAAAAAATTGTGTTAATTCACCCCACCACATTTCGTTTTTGCTGTGAAAACAAGATTATTTTATAATGAATACAATACTATTTTTAATGTTTACGAAGTAGATCTTTTTTATTGTAATACTTGATGAAGATTTTAGTGATCACTGCGAAAAGTGTTTATGTTTGTATGCATTTATGTGATACAAAGTGTTTTTAAACTACACGTAGAAAATCAAACCACAGTATCTATGGCCTAGTAGCATAATTTTCGGGAAATTCATCTAGTACTTTAAAATTGAAATTGAAGTTATCAAAACTGTGCAGGGAGTCAGCAACTTCGCGTACCCACGTGCACAACAAGTTGCATATCACGAAGGCGAACGGAACTGGCGCGCCATGCGTAGAGTGTCTGCACATAGACCACCATAAACTCGAGGTACATAGGCGCCGCTAGTGGTTGCTTGTTAGTACACGTGTGTAATACTACATGAACAATGGCAGATTAGCAATAGAGAAGTAAGGGTTGCCATAAGTGATTGCATTTTATTTCCAACAATACACAAACAGCAGTATTGGCAATGAGGGTATCTACGTATTTTCATGATGACTTGTGTACGAGTGGTCCCCGCATGAAGCGCCAGTTACGTTCGCCTTCGTGATATGCAATGTGTTGTGCAAGCAGGTGCGTGAAGTTGCGGACTCCCGGCGCTGTTTTCCTAACTTCAATTAAGTACTAAATGAAAGTTCAGAACATTTTGCTACTAGAAGTTATTGTTCCTATTAGCCCATAGATGCCGTGGTTTGAATTTCAGCACATGTTTCTTTCAAGTTGACATGAATTTTGCGCCATTAACAACCGATACACACCTACGGGTAACACACGTTTGTTGGTTAATACTAGGGCGCCACTTAATTACCTGAACGACGGGCGATGGCAATACTCGCCAAAGGTTCACAGGATCAGGCTAACGCCATTCCAAATTTGTGGTTTTATCTCTCGTTGTTTCTGACACATTGCAAATAACTATTTTTTATTCCCAGTTTTCAAGTAGGTCGGTCTCTCTCTCTCTCTCTCTCTCTCTCTCCCACCCCCTTAATAATCATGCTATGCCATAACACGTGCAATTTCCCCTACCTCATTTTCCATAACAACGCCTGTCCTACAGTTTAGGACGACCTGTATATAAGTGCGACGGCGAGCAGGAATGGGCGAGGTGCGGCAGGATTCCCGGTCTAAGAGCTCTCTCAGAGCGCCTGCGAGCGGCCTCGCTATTGACGTCTCTTGGATGGAGAGGTCAGGTGCAGGTCAAGAGGTGTCAAGAGCCAGGAGGCCATCGCTACACGCCCTCCTGCCTACAGCTCGGCGTCTGGGAGAACGCGGTAACTCACTGGTAAGGTGCGTCGGCGCCGCTGTTTATACCCTAAATATAAGTGTTTGTAATGACTAAAAAAATCTGTTGTAGTCCACGCTAAATATGTTATGATATTAAACAAACCATATATATATATATATAT
>NQII01000491.1:871916-892132 GCA_002778355.1 Clitarchus hookeri | reverse complement strand
TTCAGAATTTTCTGGCAGTTACGGAAGGACTGGTCATCAATAAATCCAGTGTGTTGGTAGGCAATAATGTGTTCGTTAGTCGCAAAAAGATTTTACGACTTTAGCAGCAACACCGGTTAGTGAAGCCTACAAATCGTTGCCTTCATAAGAAGATTCGGTACTCAATTTTTATGTTGTTTATTGGTGTTTACGTTATTCGGTATTACACAAAAAAAAATGATCTAATATGAAAAGTTAGAATATACAGGAATGTTAGAAATAACCTACAAACAAAAACTGAAACTCAAAAATCCACTATGTGACGTTTCAAACAGCGGAAAACTCTTACATCCACTTCTTATTTTTAATGCGAATTCATCTTTAACCCGTTCAATCCCGTGTTAATTTACGAGATCAAGAGTTGCAAACGTACAATATTTTGACGCGCGCTGCACTTGTGTCGAGTGTGTTTCTCATAAACATTGAACTACGCGCTGCGTATTCGTTACTGACAGCACTGACCATTAACAGGTGAGATGTGCAGGAACTACTACAAATCACATCACTCGGAAGCAAGACACTCAACACACCGGCCACTGATTCCTTGTTGTGTACACTGCCGACCATACATTTCATTCAAAAGCAACATGTCCCCGATCATGAACTCCGGGATTGACCGGGTTAAATCCAGGTTAAAGAGCATAGCATGGATTACAATTAATAACAATTTTGTTTCAAAAATAAAAATAAAAGTGCATTCTAAATCAAAGTAAATCTGTTTTTGTCTCTCCTGTAAAATACCAGTTTCTGGAGTTACAAGTCTTTCTCACGAGTGCAACGAGAAGAGTTTTGCCGGGTGCGAGCTTCAGTGCGTGGGTGTGGTTCATTGTCTCGCTGACAGCGGGATAGGTAAAGGAATCACCCAAGTCGTTTATTAAAGAACCAGCGATTGCCCGGATTGATGTCGGACAAAGCTCGAGCACCGGAATCAGGTTGGCCGCACGAGGAATCGAATCGAGTTTCTCCCGAATGCGAGTTCTCCATGTTATCGCTTTAATGTTCCCGCCCACGTGTCGCTTGAACCGCGTTGCAGAGTGTTTGAAGTACATTTTTTCCCCGCCGCCAAACTATTAAACGTGCATCCGAAATGCTCATCTACGGGGGNAAAACACACACACACACTTCAGACGAGGGCTGTTGAGTACTTTCTAGACACCACGCACAATATAAACAATGGATAATATTCCAAAATGTCTAGAAACGGTTTTTTCAAAGAGCTGTATCTAAAAATACAAAACTTATCAAGAGCCCTGCACTGAACCTTCCTACAGACTTTCCACCAATAAAATGATAGCGTCACAGCTATAAAAGTCCCATAAGTACACGCAGTGCGACGAGAACACTGCACGTCAGTTCAGAGCCTTGCGCTTAGAGGTGATGGTGCACTTGATGCTTGTGGCAGTGTCGTCCTTATCGCTCCCACGCTTCTCGGCCTCAAACGCAGGAAAAAACTTGAAGGTAGTCGGGAGTTTTAAATCTTACCGGTGGTAACGCATACATATTGATATTATACAATGTTCGTTGGCGTTATCCCATATATGACCCATAGAGACGTACAAAAATATACACCCATTCCCTGCCCGGGAATCGAACCCGGAACCCTTAGCAGAGTAAGCATCCGTTTCGCTATCTCGGTCGGTTTTGCGGGCTCTGACTTGAGCATACACATGTCACGAATCTAACAAATAGCACACTAGCCAAGGCCTGAACACTTCATCTCACGGGAAGTTCATTTTCTTGAAACATTTAAGTATAACATTTACTTACTCGGAGTAGAGAGATCATGTACTACACCCCCAAGTTATTAAGAATATTCCTCACGAATTCGTTCGTAGCCTGATGGAAGGAGACGAGCAAGGACAAATATGTCGTCGTGGTCAGACTGTAGGGTGGCCACTTCAAATACGCCCAGAGCGCATGCGCAGAATACATCGATGTAGCTTTTGCAGTCGCGGCAAAATGTTTTACTGTAGATAAGGTTTATTTTACTAATATTAGGAATAAAACGAGATTTCTTATGGGAGAGTTTGGGATCGCGTAAATTTCCGCCGCAAAGTGCGCTGGTGTTGCAAAGAGGTCACTTCGGTATATTAAGAGATTATATTTATATGTGTTTGGTTTGAATCGTGACGTACACTTGATCCAGCCAAAATTTTAAGCATTAACTTTACTCCGTAATTATTATTCATGCCCCCCAACGGTGTTTACAAGAGCAAACAACAAAAAGACAACTGTGTTTGGCATTCAGCGTTCATAAGCAAGCTTATTCCAATCGGGAAACGTTACGAATTTAAGTGCGAATTAAATACATCGAAAGGAACTTGGTTTTATATTTCCAGTATAATGCGAAGAACAGAGTTAATTCTCTACGTAGGTTCTAACATAAAACAAATCAAGAAATTTTACACCATTATATTTATTTCATGAATACTGCAATTACCCCATTTACTTACACGCGAAACGTAAAAATCCTGTACACATATGATACCAGTATGCCCTGGCGGCAAAAATGTTTTTGCCAACCTAAAAGCATTGAGTTTCCCAACCTGAATGCAACAAACCTTACTCTAGAAGACATCAAAGCCATTGCTGCCAAACATTTTTTGTTTTTCGACAAACAAATATTTTATTGAGCACTAAATTGCTTTATTAGTTGGCAATATACGTGTTATTGTGCAGCACCGTCTGTTTTTTAAAGTAATAAAATTTCGCCTTGGAAAGCATCAACAAAATACTTTTTTTATAACCACTTATAAATCTTTTCCTTTCAACGCAGAGAACCGCGCGCGACGCATCTTCCTGAAAACCTTCGCTAGTAGCTTCTCAAGGCGCCATATTAGGCTCTCGGTTTTATAGCTTGTTTGCATTTGTAGGGACAGAAACATTTCGCGTTTTAAACGACCTGTAGGCTGAAATCCGTGGATTTCAGCATCAGNGTTTGCATTTGTAGGGACAGAAACATTTCGCGTTTTAAACGACCTGTAGGCTGAAATCCGTGGATTTCAGCATCAGTTTTGTGTTCATTGGCTGCTGCCCCAGTGTTTAGACAGTTTTACCTCAGACCAGGTTGAACGTGATTCGGTGCTTGTTTTCTTAAATGTATGTTATTGGCTGAGAGTTCACCTGGGCGTTTATAATGAATTGTGATCCAATTGCACACATAGCATAAATGTAGATGTGTTTGAAGTCTAACTTGTCTTGAGCTGTACCCCAANAAATTGTGATCCAATTGCACACATAGCATAAATGTAGATGTGTTTGAAGTCTAACTTGTCTTGAGCTGTACCCCAATTACCTTCAAGTATACACATGTCCATACTTCGCCCCGCCTGTGACGTCACTAAGTATATACTAGGGCCATCCCAATCCCTAATATAATACACACAGCGTCTGTACTTGCCAAGTACACTAAGTTGCTTACTTGCTGGGTGGATTTGCGNACTAGGGCCATCCCAATCCCTAATATAATACACACAGCGTCTGTACTTGCCAAGTACACTAAGTTGCTTACTTGCTGGGTGGATTTGCGCACTTGCAGCGGTCGCCATGTTTGTTTTCAAACGTCACGTACATAACCTATGATGGGAACTTTTTGTGGTTCTACTTAACCGCCGTTTTATTGCTCTACGAAGCAACCAATGTGCAACATTATTTCTGCGTTTATAATAACTTAACTGTTGCATATGACAAATAAAACAACACCATACACATAAACGTAACCAAAGACAACCAACATACAACACAAAATGTTTATTTACAGCAAAAACCATACAGCTGTTAGCTCAGAATGACAAAACACTTGTTCACTTTCTATTAGTTCGTGTTATTTACGCCAAGTTGTGCGACGAGTCAAGTAGAGCAAGAAAAAAACCCGTCCCAATAGTCAGGGTAAGTACACGCAACGGCAAATACGAATATGCATATAATCTGAAGAGCCAAAAAAACTGGTACACCTGCCTAATATCGTGTAGGGCCCCCCGAGCACGCAGAAGTGCCGCAAGACGACGTTGCATGGACTCGACTAATGTCTGAAGATATGCAGGAGGCCATTCACACATTGAATCCTGCAGGGCAGTCCACAAATCCAATCTGCACCAATTTGAGAAAGGGTTGCACGTCTGTCACGTTTAATGATTCTTGTCAGTCGTCGTTTGTCCCGTTCTTTCACGATTTTTTTCCGGCCACAGCGACGTCAAAGATGTGATGTTTTACCGGATTCCCGATATTCACGGTACACTCGTGAAATGGTCGTATGCGAACATCCAAATGTTATCGCTACCTCGGAGATGCTATGTCCCATCTCTCGTGCGCCGACTATAACACCACGTTCAAACTCACTTAAATCTTGACAACCTGCCATTGTAACAGCAGTAACCGACCTAGCTAGCTGCCGACCGCATCGCGTTACTCTGATTGGTTCTATACCTCTGTCATTTGCATACGTACGCCTATACCAGTTTTTTTTTTTTGCTCTTCAGTGCACTTAACAAGTATGTACTAACAATTGAGAAACAGCCTTGAAAAGAATTCGCAAAATTTTCCAATCCCCACCAACTAGCTATTGACCCTTACACTGCAGTACAGACAAGACGAGGGAACTACGAACTCAAAATTACGTCATAATATTAATTGTGCCAAAATGTTGCAAAATCTATTTTGTGACAGAAGCTTGTAGTTTAGTCGTTATGTCTGCACTGCTGTGTAAGACCAAAAGCTAGTTGGGCAAAGGTTTACCATTGAATTAAAAAAAAAAAAACATAAACGAACTATAAAAGAAGAATCCAACATTTCGTGTGAAGGTTCCCCTTAAGGCGACCCACATGCACAGTCCAGCAGATAACGTCGTATTACAAAACTGCTCAAAATGCCTGGTTGGTGCCTGCTTAGGAATATAATTTTAGAAACGTCGCACGCGTGTATACCAGTTTCAGGTTCTCCACTTATCTCAAAATTCAATTATTTCGCAAATGAAAATGACTGAGTCGGATGTTTTCGCTGTCATTCTTATGGTGGAAACATCCCAGCAAAGAATCTTTAAAAAGGTATACACAAGTACAGCACTCTTTTACCACTATTATAACGGCGTGAAGTTATATGGTCAACGCTGGAAGCCTCATAGAGTAGTGTTATCGACGGGAAGACCTCGCATCAATTCAGTGACTTGCGCATAGAAGCTACGATGAGGCGTTTCGCGCATGCGTGATTAGCCCTTGGCTCTCCCGTGCTCCTAAGCCTCGGACGTGCAAAATGCCTCCAACCAGGCGACTACCTTAACACGTTTCATGAACTAATTTTTTTTCTAGATTTTAAGAATTTTATGGTTTCATGGCATGATGTCGATGAAAACTTGATTATACCAAATCATTTGAAAAATTACGTTACTGGCATATTTTACCGAAAATATTAAATATTTAACTTATAATATTATTTCGTACAAATATAGAATATAGAACATTTATTATAACACAAATTTTGGTTTTGGTTCTTGAAGGCACCGGAGTTGCATGGTGCCTTTTCCCTGAAATTCGACAATTGGTTTACCTAAGCTCTAAAGTTGTAACTTTTAAAGTTATTTTATTTCAAATTTTATTTCAAAGGTTAAAAGTGGTATACGGGCAAACCGCAATACAAATTTCCAAAAGAAATGTTTTTCTTGACGTTCTAATTAATAGACCAGTTCCACAATAGGTTAAGATTTATTCGTGTAAAAAAAATTGGACTGTGTTATCCTCGACTGTATCCTTTTTATGTACATGTTTATGAAATATAAACGCATTCTAATACGCCGTGGCATTCTATATATTTACTTGAAGCATTATCAAACAGTAATCAAATCATAAATTTGTTTTTATTTTGGGTTTTACGTCTCAATGTTAGAAGGACAAAGACATGGGAACTTATTGGTGACAAACATTTTGCTACCCATACAGCTACCGCACACTAAATTAAATGGCTAAGTAACAAAACCGTAAAAAAAAAAATTCAAAAAATTGATGCGATAAATGTGGTTGTTCTGAACTACGGATTTCGTGGCGCAGAAAAAGTTATACGACTTACGACCTGCAGTGTTTATTCAGGAAAGAATGCACCCCTGAAAATCTAAATTCTAGATGATTTTACTTCTAAATAATAAGAAACTATTTGTGGTAAAAACAATAATTTCTGAACAAAAAATAATATTTTCTGAATTAAATGCAACATTTACGTCGTGTTGTAATGATATACAATTAAAACACTCATAAACATTTAATACAGAAAATTAAAATTTGAATTATTCGTCCGAATATATACAATTTTCAAACGTAAAGAATGAACAAATGGCAGTAACAGTTTACGTCAGATAATTTGGCAAAACAAAAAAAAATCAAGAACAATATGCCAGTAGGACTTGAGAGAAAATGCTTATTTCATTTCGCCGATATTCTAGTAGAAATTCCCCGCCTCGAAAATCAGTGCTCAACACAATTANGAGAAAATGCTTATTTCATTTCGCCGATATTCTAGTAGAAATTCCCCGCCTCGAAAATCAGTGCTCAACACAATTATAAACAGTAAAAGGGAAAAAGCAGAGAGAGAGAGAGAGAGAGAGAGATAAATGAATATTACAGCGAACGGANAGAGAAAATGCTTATTTCATTTCGCCGATATTCTAGTAGAAATTCCCCGCCTCGAAAATCAGTGCTCAACACAATTACAAACAGTAAAAGGGAAAAAGCAGAGAGAGAGAGAGAGAGAGAGAGAGAGATAAATGAATATTACAGCGAACGGAAAATTGGGCAGGGTAAAAGGAGAGAAAAAAATGTTTGCGGAAGGAAATAAACGAAGGCACAAATCAGAAAATCAGTAAATTAACATATTTCTGCCTCGATAAGTCTGAAGGAAAAAAAAATGCGGAGTGGGGGGCGAACCGCTTTAATTGCTAACACACATTTCTTACTGGTTTCAAAGCTCAGCTGACAACAGTTCCCAGCCATCGCGAATAAAAAAAAACTGTAAGGGATGGTTGTGATCACTGCACCATGTCGTCACAAAGCACCTGTCAGAATGAAAAGGCGAGAGGAAAGCAAACAACAAAACCAAAATTAAAACACAATTTGACAAAGGTAAATAAAAATGCAAGACATACGGTGAAAATACGCAACTAGTTTATGATTATGTACATTCATAACAGTGTAAACGATACGTGTCGTTCACTTGGATTATAAAGTATACTTATATACGCTTATTAACAAATCGCGGGGAAATGAATCAAAGAAATCGGCATGCCCACAGGCATGCCTGATTGTTTTACGTTCCCTACTACAATACACAATAAATCTGTAACTAAGGATAACATATAAACATAGTTTTTATCTCTTTAAAAAAAGATATATATAATTTTTATTAGATGCATTATATCTCACTCCTTATCCTCAATAAATTCATATTAATTTTAGTTAACAAAATATTAAAGAAATTAAGTAATATACTTTATTTAACATTGAACATAAAATGTTGGCAGTTTATGCTTATTTGCTACGTTGTATTATTGTAATACTGGCGATGTCTCGGAACATAATGTGCCAGCAAAAATATTGTGTTGTGACAAATCAAATTTTCTTATTGCTTACCACGTCTTGAAATAAAACAGATTTGTTTTTTTCCGCATGGTCAAAACTGTACATCTATAGGCTACATAAATTCGTATTTCTCAGACCGGTCCATTTGACTAGATTCTCGTATGTGCATGTGTGTGCATGTGTGTATATATATGTATATATATGTACACTATCAGGTTACATATTATGGCGCCTTTTGGCGGATGCCGCATACTACGTCATCATCAACAGCATGCCCAAACAGCCGCATCACTGCAAATCCCCAACCTCTACCAGTTAGCACACGCTACACTGAGCACTTTAAAGAAGGTAACCTCTCAGCAAAATTTACCAGTTAAGTAGTGGGGTATGAAATACGAAACGGAAGAACATTTCCTTCAAAGTCAAAAAGTCACTTTTCTATGATATATTGTACAACTTCCATCCATACACACTTTTGGGAGTTGCATAATTTGTTATATAACTCTTGACCCATAAAACAACTAATAAAACATTATGTTAAAACTTCCCCAAACACTTCCAACACTTATCTTTCAGCAAATTTCACAAGATATTCTGACAATTCTTCAAAATTACACCAAGTCTGTTGCCCCTGCCAAACCTGAATAGGTTGGAAATCATCTACGAGGTTCACTCATTTCTTCACTTGATACGTTACACGTATTTCGTACGTTACGTTACGAGTTATTACTGATATGTGCTAATATTCCAGCCAAAAATCCATTTACTACAATGTGACATAAACCTCATGCACAGTAACATTAGCCGACCTCCCGTGGCACAGGCGGTTCGTGCGCCACCGATCTGGTGTGAGGGAGGATATTGGTTCGAATCCCAGGTAAAGCATGGGTGTTAGCTTAAGTAAGGTCATAAGTTAGTATGTATGCCGCTCCCTGATAGGCCTTCAGGCATAACGGTGGGGGACGTTAATAAGCCCTATACAATACAATACAATACAAAAACACAGTAACATTAAGAGTTGCGTACAATTAATTTGCAAGTGATATTTGAATCGTCTTCTGCAAGTAAAACAAAAACAGAGAATCACCCTGCATACAATATAGTTATTTTGAAAATAACTAAACATGTAATTTTCAAGTACCGCGAATTATTTTTAATTGAATTTTCAAAAATTTGTTTACCAAACGGCTACTTTGCCCTGCTGCTATGCCGAGTAAAGTGGACAATGACTGACCAGATATATTCTTCGCATTTAACATTTTCTCCCTTTTGATAAATAATGAAAACCAAAAACTTCCCAGTTCGAGAAAGAAAAGACAAAAAATATTCTGTACCTTCAATTTGGAGAAAACGCAATTTTTTGTGAAGACCCCGATTAAATATATTTTTAACTTTACTTATTAATGATTCACCTCACAAGTTTTTTTTATGTAAAATTATTTCATTGGACGTATAACTGAAAAATTTACGTAACTATCAACTTCTAATATTTTACGATTAGAATTTTTTTTTTCCTTCGGACAAACGGGAAAGTAATACGATGGGAGTCATAAATCACGACGCATACTACAGTGGCCGCTAAAATTTAACCAGTACTTTTCAGAATGCCTGCTAAGAGAGTGTTGGCTGTCAGGCATCTCTATTAAAGAATCGCAAGAGTGGTATTGCAAGTATAGTCCGTTCACGGTTACTTCACACTTTTCTAAAGCCCTGCTAAAGTTCTACTTCCAGGATATCCCTCCGCAAACAAAACTTAACTGGGAAATTACACCAAAAGGACAACGCAGTGAATTCGTGCGCACTCAGTGCAATAATATTTTACACAAGAACTATTTCTTACTAGGCATTACCAAAACACCTATTTTCTCACTGTTTTTATTCATATTAATTATAAATGAAGTATTATAATTTATAGATAAAATTCAAATAAGACGCAAATTTAACAAAAAATAAGGTACTTTTATGAACAAAAGTATAAAAGAGCTTGTGAAACATGGCATATTTAGGAAGAAACCAAACACGTCTTACAAGGGGTGATTTTTCAAAGGTTTGGTTCTAAATGTGTGATAAAACCGCGAATAGACTATAGCGATTTCAAGCTGTTCTCTCATATCTTAAAAACCAAATAATATTTTATTCACATGACTAAACTTGTTACAAGCAGAAAAAGAAAAAAATTATAATTTGGGTCACTGGTCCTTCCTCCTTCATTCCGTCAGTTAAAAGCAACTTGAGAATAAACTCTAGAAGACAAATATCTGGTTTACTGCAGAACTTTTAGCAAAGGCTCCGTTCGAGGGAGTATGCAGGAGATTTGAGTGATTTTCCCTCAAGGAACAACGGTTGGTTTGCTGCGTACCGAATATCCTTTGTCGAGTTTGCAAGGCTCGCTGAGGTTAAACGAAGGAGATGATCGACTTAAAAGGACGCATAAGGAAATCACTACTGAAACTATCCAGGAAAATGGAACTTCAGACGGTAAAGGTTTTATTTTAGCAGCACATACAAACAAAAGAAAGAAATGGGAGATTGTACCAGACACGCATTAGAAATAAGGGGTAGCTTATCTTAATATTTACAGGATTAAAATGTCACGTATAACACAAAATGTTTTGTTGTTTCCATATACGTCGGTACGTAGACATTTAAGTTTGGGCCAAGAAGGGCTAGCTATCTTTAAACTAAGACGTATAAGCGACAAAGCTTCACTGAATAAAGACGAAAATAATCTATTAATTTTACAATTTTCCATAATTCCATTCCTCCTGAGATCCCAGCTGTTTTATGGTAAGACGTTACTTATATATAGTACACGCTAAAAATTAAAAAATTTAGAATTCTGGGTTAGCAAGTATTTGCTTCCACTTACATGAAAACTTAATTTTGTAATATNTACCAGACACGCATTAGAAATAAGGGGTAGCTTATCTTAATATTTACAGGATTAAAATGTCACGTATAACACAAAATACTTTGTTGTTTCCATATACGTTGGTACGTAGACATTGAAGTTTGCGCCAAGAAGGGCTATATTTAAACTAAGACGTATAAGCGACAAAGCTTCACTGAATACAGACGAAAATAATCTATCAATTTTCCAATTTTCCATAATTCCATTCCTCCTGAGATCCCAGCTGTTTTATGGTAAGACGTTACTTATGTCTAGTACACGCTAACATTCAAAAAATTTAGAAATCTGGGTTAGCAAGTATTTGCTTCCACTTACATGAAAACTTAATTTTGTAATAATGAAATGGTCTAAGAAAAAATAATTTTTGAGTGATAATATATGTAGAATATGTGGTATTTGATCACGTTGGCTATATTGAACTGAAGCAAAAAAAAAAGTTTATGGAAGCTACACGTATGCACCTGTGTAAAAGTACGTACATAAGAATACACAGGCATAAATGTTTCGACAAGACTACACAAATGAAGTAACTATTTTTTTACAAATGAAAAAAATAGACACGCTAGTAAGAAAGTTGCAAATAATTAAATATTACAGTAATAAAAATTATATCGGATTAATTTTCTTAGAAAAACTTTTTTAATATAACGTTAAGAAGTTATTATTACGAGTTTTCAGCTTTTTTAAACAGCTTTATAATTTTTATTTTTGACACGTTGGTAAACGATAGTGTGGCATTGAAATAATAGCAATTCGCCTACAATTTAACACTCAACAAAGATAATATTTAATAAAGTTAATAAGATATTGTTTTTTAGTATTATGAACAAAACTATAATAGTTTCAGAACTTTCATCGTTAGTGCCTGCCAGATTTGAAAACCATGGACGAATTTTTCGAGCAACCTATGACGCACTTGCGTTGGTGCTGTAAATACTGCAAGCATTTTTAATGTGGTTAATAGAGGCGAAGATCGTGTGATTTATGTTAGTAAACGCGCAACAGAAGTGACAGAACATAAATTCATGTTTAATTTTTACACTATCCCGAATTTTCCAGTATCACTACACTTTAGAGTTGTAAACACATCCGAATAATTTTCCGCGTATTACGTTCATGAAACTTGAAGTCGCCGCAATTCTGGACACCCAAACTATATCACTTGTACGTACTTTCATGACGGCATAGTTTCAAGATTTTGGCCATCATCAACAAATATTGTTGATCGTAAGTGGAATCAAATTATCATCACAAAAACTTTATTTTAACTTTACACTTTCAAATTTATGATACCTGCAAGCAGACTCAATCACTCTAATATATAAGTCTTTGGTGGGGGTCCAACAACGTGCCCATATTTATTAGTTCCCGACATATACTGAATGAGGTATTTGCCAATGGTTTCCATAAAAAAATCTGAACAATAAATTTCATTTTATGCGCTTAATCGACGCAAGATCTACAGCACAACTGGATAATAAACACGTACTATTTCACTGTGAACCGGTTCATACTGTTGAAGATTCAGTAATGTAAGTACAGTCAAATGCGCCATACCAATTACCAAGGACAGCGAACATGCAGTCGACATTCACTTCATGCATGCGCGACACACGTACTAGATAGCAACACCGCTTCTGTCCTTACTTAAGGGGGTGAGTTGGGCGCCATATTGGAATCATACATATTGGCCATTACTTATACTGTATTTGAGATTGATATTTGAAAATGTGACTTTGTAAGGGCATAGAATATTAATTAATTTAAATTTTGAGGCGATTATAGTTTGACTGTTTACTCTTATCGCTTCTATAGTAATTTTCAGAAGGTAATCAATATTTACTTAAANGAAATGGTCTAAGAAAAAATAATTTTTGAGTGATAATATATGTAGAATATGTGGTATTTGATCACGTTGGCTATATTAAACTGAAGCAAAAAAAAAGTTTATGGAAGTTATACGTATGCACCTGAGTAAAAGTACGTACATAAGAATACACAGGCGTAAATGATTCGACAAGACTACACAAATTAAGTACGTATTTTTTACAAATGAAAAAATTAGACACTCTAGTAAGAAAGTTGCAAATAATTAAATATTACTGTAATAAAAATTATATCGGATTAATTTTCTTAGAAAATTATATTTTAATATAACGTTAAGAAGTTATTATTACGAGTTTTCAGCTTTTTTAAACAGCTTTATAATTTTTATTTTTGACACGTTGGTAAACGATAGTGTGGGATTGAAATAATAGCAATTCACCTACAATTTAATACTCAGCAAAGATAATATTTAATAACGTTAATAAGATATTGTTTTGTAGTATTATGAACAAAACTATAATCGTTCCAGAACTTTCATCGTTAGTGCCTGCCAGATTTGAAAACCATGCAAGTGATCATATTTATTAGTTCCCGACATATACTGAATGAGGTATTTGCCAATGGTTTCCATATAAAAATCTGAACAATAAATTGCTTTTTATGCGCTTCATCGACGCAAGATCTGCAGCATAACTGGATAATAAACACGTGCCATTTCACTGTGAACCGGTTCATACTGTTGAATATTCTGTAATATGGGTACAGTCAAATGCGCCATACCAATTACCAAGGACCGCGAACATGCAGTCGACCATCACTTCACGCATGCGCGACACACGTACTATATAGCAACATCGCTTCTGTCCTTACTTAAGGAGGTGATTGGACGCCATATTGGATTCATACATTTTGGCCATTACTTATACTGTATTTGAGATTGATATTTGAAAATGTGACTTTGTAAAGGAATAGAATATTAATTAATTTTTATTTTGAGGCGATTATAGTTTGACTGTTTACTGCCATCGCTTCTATGGTAATTCTCAGAAGGTAATTAATATTTAATTCCCATTTATTCCACACGGTAGACAGATAAAAGTATACGCCATTGATTTGACAGTTAATTATTTATTTGCGTGATATACTGTACCTTTTTCAATGAAGAAATTTCAATAATGAATGTTGAATACAGTACAGGGTTCAAAAACTGGTAACACCATATCACCCTTAACCATGCTCGTCACTCACCAAGATATGTCCTTGTCCATTTTCACTGTGTCGCGTCCATTATTTTCAACGTCGTAAGGAAACATCAGAGGCGGAAAGCGAATGAAACACCTGTAAATTGGCTTATAGACTAGTAAACCGAGCAATGTCAAATCTACATTTAAAACATTTTCTTCTCTCGTATGGGAATACAATTTATTGATAACAATTAGTGGCGTATAAAAGGCAATGATGACCGAGAATTATGAGAAGTAGTTGTTTTTTTTACGCCTGATTCAGTGTTAAAATTNATTTACTTAAAATTTATTCCACACGGTAGACAGATAAAAGTATACGCCATTGATTTGACAGTTAATTATTTATTTGCGTGATATACTGTACCTTTTTCAATGAAGAAATTTCAATAATGAATGTTGAATACAGTATAGGGCTCAACAACTGGTAACTACATATCACCCTTAACCCTGTTCGTCATTAACCAAGATATGTCCTTGTCCATTTTCACTGTGTCACGTCCATTGTTTTCAACGTCGTAAGGAAACGCCAGAGGCGGAAAGCGAATGAAACATCTGTAAATTGGCTTATAGACTAGTAAATCAAGCAATTTCAAATTAACATTTGAAAAGTTTTCTCGTATGGGAATACAATTTATTGATAACAATTAGTGGCGTATAAAAGGCAATGATGACCGAGAATTATGAGAAGTAGTTGTTTTTTTACGCCTGATTCAGTGTTAAAAATGATCGAGCAAAGATACTGGTTTATTTTCATTGCGTGCGCACTAGAGAACAACCTGGGATCGTTTTTAGCAAAATCCGCAGTGCTACATAATGTATTATTTGATGATTATTAGCCATGAGACCATTGGAAATTTTAATAAATACGTGACCCAGTGGAATAATACACACTGACCAGAAAGGAGGGCTTAAAAGGACTTCACAGTCTTTCAGGCGCACTACGCAACCAAAAATAACACAATTAACTTTAAGCCTAGCAATAAAGGAAATACAAATTTTAAACATGTATGTGCATATTAAAGAGGTAGTGGCGCTTCATTGGAATACGTCATCAGAATTCAGGCTCAGAGAATGATTTAATCGTTATCTTTACAACTGCCCTTGCCCCCCATCCCCCCAAACCCATTTAGTGAAGAAACCGTAAGTTATGGCTTATTTCGGAGAACGCATTTCAAACTGAAGCGACTGCACTTACAATAAAATTAAAGCTAATTTCCAATAACATGTCACTTTCGTTACTGCAACCGTAACAACAATGCGCTTGAATTGAAGAGAGTTATCACGGGTTGTATTACGCTCCTGAAAAATTGGAATGGCCTAATAANATGGTTTATTTCGGAGAACGCATTTCAAACTGAAGCGACTGCACTTACAATAAAATTAAAGCTAATTTCCAATAACGTGTCACTTTCGTTACTGCAACCGTGACAACAATGCGCTTGAATTGAAGAGAGTTATCACGGGTTGTATTACGCTCCTGAAAAATTGGAATGGCCTTATAANGACAACAATGCGCTTGAATTGAAGAGAGTTATCACGGGTTGTATTACGCTCCTGAAAAATTGGAATGGCCTTATAAGGGCTCTCTACCTAACAAACCTGCAGTTCACAGAGTTTGAAAGGGATATCAATGTCAAAGAAATTTCTTCTAAATGTATCAATTTTAAAGACAACTGTTTCAAACAAAACGTTTTCTACGTGACATTTCTTTATAAATACTGGCACTATAAGGAGCCTTGCAATATTTTGACTTTAGTTATTTTTCTATAAAAACCAAACATTAAAATTTGCAAATTTACATTTTACAAAAAAAATTATGAATGAACTATTTTTTTTTTTTTTAACTCGTGGAAGTATTCTATGAGAAATTTTCGTTGAATACACACACACATGTATGTATATATGTGTTTGGGTGTGTATTTATTTGAAACAGCCATCTTTGAAATTAATGCATAGAGAAGGAATTTCTTTAACATTGATTCCCCAATTAAACTCCGTGGCTGCAGGCTGGGTAGGCAGGGCCCTTCAGGTAGAAGGAGAGTGGCTGAGTTGAGAGATCTGGGCGGCTCTTAACAATGAGGTCTTGAGAGCCGTTGAGGGTGAAATGTGGTGAGAAAGGAGCAGCGCCGGAATGCAAGGGGGGAGGAAACGGGGGATCCCCGAAAAAACCCGCNGGGTGAAATGTGGTGAGAAAGGAGCAGCGCCGGAATGCAAGGGGGGAGGAAACGGGGGATCCCCGAAAAAACCCGCCGACCAGCGGCATCATCCGGCACGATTCCCACTTGCGAAAATGCGGAAGTGACTCGGACAGGGATTGAGCCCAGTTCACCTTGGTGGGGGGCAAGCAGTCTGACCACTACACCACCGCGGTTCCAGAAGGAGAGCGGTTTCCAATGGAGCTCTGCACACAACTATACAATGTGCAGAACTCATTAACAAGTAGCACACACACACTACGAAAATTGTCACAAGAGTATTATATACGTTGAAAATTAAAGAAGAATATATACATTTTGTAAGACTGAAATATTTTGCTAGAATTTAATTATTGGACTTTCTTTAAAAAACAATTGTTCAGAAACTATTTTATAACCAAAATTAATCCTTTACCAAAAAAAACTTTTATCACGCAAAACGATCATAATAATCACTCTAATTGTGTCTTACAAATATTTTAATGAATTTTACAAACAATTTTAATACCTGAATTTTTTCCCGTCCATCTCAGCCACTAAAGCTATAATTTTTATATAGGCTATTCACGGTAAAGTGAGCACTTTTGAGGCCCTAGTAACATTTTTCCTATCAGCCATTTTTTTACATTCCACCATTTTTAAAAATAAATATTTCCATGTAAGTAATAAACTTCACCGGACTCTAAAGTTAACGTCTAAGGCTGCAATACAATATATTTATTGACCATTGTTCCATATCAGAGGGCTAGAAAAAGTGCTCACTTTACCGTGAATAGCGTATAAATGTAGAGTCTGGTACAGTGGTCAATCGCAAGCCACTCTGCTTCTGCCTTAAAGAGGGCCCCAGAAGTACTCAATTTACTGCGAAGCTGTAGGACCAACACAGACGCAGCACGCCGGCCGGCCGACTGCCGGCAACAATGCAGGGCGAGTCAGAGGGCATTTGCCGCGGGAGAAACCGCTGGCTATTCCGTACGTCGATTGACCTGACAACCGCAGATATGCCTGGCCGACTGCTAGCACGTCTGCGAGCGAAGGGCGGGCGAAGTCGGGCTGCAAACCAAATCAAAGGCGGTGATGCATGAAAAGCGGGCCGATTGTGAGGGGGAGGGGAGGGAGGCTTTTGCTCCGTGGTGGAACGCTGAGTTTTCTTGAAAGCATGTTGTGCCGGGGGTGTGGTGTGAGGGTTATTTTTTTTTATCGAGGAGGAGGACAGAGACGACGGAAGTATGGAAGGGTGAGAGCCCAACCGACAGTCTAATCCCTCGTCGTCCTTCCGGAACAAGGGAATTTTCCACTTCCTCGTAGGGTTCGTCAACACCCATTGTTCCTCCCACGAGCTGAGTAAATACTCCGAAATTACTTTCACTAACTTCCGAGTACATTTTCGCCATTTAATTACGACTGGAACTTGAGTCTTGGTTATTGCAAGTTTCCTATAGATCAAATACAACATGGAAATTTGCACACCCGCGCTGAAACGTGTCCGCATTGTCTTGCGTCCAGTCCATTAACGGTTGATTCCAACTTTTCTGAATACCTGCTCAAAGTCCTACTTCCAGGGTACTCAACCGCCTCGTGAAAACAAAACTTAACCATGTCTAGAAAATTACACACCAAAGTGACAACTCACCGCATTTGTGACTAAGTTTAATGTTACTTTGCCTAAGAACTATTTGTTACTGGGCATTACCAACACACCTACTTTCTCTCTTTCTTTATTCATGCCAATTACAAATAAAATATAATTTATTGTCATAATGTCAGGAAGACTCCAATTTTTCGAGAGAAAAAAAAAACAATTTTTATGTTAACGGATTTATAAAACTCGTGTGATACATGCTGTATCTAGGAAACAGCCAAACACATCATAGAAGGAATGATTTTTCAAAGGTTTGATTCAAAATGTGTAAAGACACTGCGAATAAACTATATTGTAAAATACAAAACACGCAATGGAGTCTTTAAAATATGTGAAGAAATACAGAGACCGCCAAACTTTAATTTTGGAACTGCCAGTACAGAGGACGCATATCACATCGTGATTAGCTGCTACTGTATTGTCACATGTCTACCCACATTCAGAAGAAAGTAACTATTAAGTAATTTTCCTCTCACCTGAGAAAACGCGTAATTAAATCAATCTAGTCCAACTTCAGTAATGTTATCAAGTAGCAACATGTGGCAAAATAACGTTTAATTCTCAACGCCGAACCTTTAAAATTACTTACGAAGAGATATGCACAAATAAACCCGTGATGTAGTGGTATCTATCATATTCGAACAAAATGTGTAACACATGAAAGCTACTTCCATAACATATCTGCGTTTAAAAGCTCATTATTTTTCAATGGAATCCATGCGTTTCGTGAAGTGTCGACGAAGTAGCAAAAACTCGACTAGCAAGTTCATGGCCGTCTTCAAACTACTGCGCATAATGGCATTCAGCGACTTTGCGCAGATTACCTGCTCTCCTTTTGTAAGAAACTGGGACAAGTTTTACAATACCGGTGTATAGTTGCAGGTGAAGGATAACGATTGGTAAAGTTTTTCAAGTATTCACGATACGGGATGTCTCGCGTCAAATTAGTCCGGTTCCAAACGCACGTAAATGGAGGAAAATACGATATCTGCACTAGGGAGTCAACAGTAGTTTTCCATCGTGTAGTAATGCACCCGTCAGAAATTCTTATTTCCAGCCAGTCGTTCCGCCCCCATAAGCACGCGTGTTTCTTTACTTCCGTCCATAAGAAGACCGCGCTGAAGCCTGGTAGACGTTACTGATGTGGAGAAATTTTGAATTCTCGGGACGAAAGAATCGCCGTTACGGAAATATACGCGCGTGCTAGTTTCATCATGGAAACACGCCAAATTACGACACAGTTGTGAAATACACTCACGAGAAATTCGTTATCTCTACAATGTGCTGCATGCGTGAGGAATTTGTTCCGATAACTCGCTACAAGTGCATCGGTGTACCTCAGACACAATTCTGTCCACAGCTGATCTCACGCACCAACTGCGTGTAGTCCGAGGCTACAAATGCTTCGCACGTTGATGCCACGTTGGTACGAATTGCTGGATAGAACGTGCCGCAAACTATTTTAGAAAGCTGAAAGGTCTTGAACGGTGCCCTTAAGATGTCTCCCTAGCAAAAAAATGTTCAACGCCCTAGGGTCACGTCCGGCCGTAACGAAGAGTTACGACGACGATCGAAAAGAGCGTGAACAATCTTCGCGTGTGTTCTGTTTCAAAAGAATTTTAAGCGGTGACTTTAGAGTTTTAATACAGCCAATCTATTAAGAACAGACACAGCATTGTCACTGTAGTTGATAATATTATTTTACAGAAGAACAAATATCGTAAACAGGAGTCAACTTACAGCGATTTTTTCGACTGATATTTTTCAATGACCACGTTTATGTTCCACTATCCTAAGATACAAATTGGCAACATATTAAAGGCTTTTTATTCTGTCCTGGAGAAAGATATACAGTACAATATTCCATTTTTTTAAAATGAGAATAGACACAACTGCTTACAATAAAACCCGTATGACAACTAGGGAAGCCTCAGTGAAAGCGCGTGTCTGGAAGACTTGTGTAGTTTGCGGCATGGTTAAACTATACCTATTTTAATACTGAAGTACGCAAATTAAGGTTAAGGCGCGCGAAGTTTGTTTACATTCTGGGCAGTGTCCATCTTCATTTACAACAAACATGGCCAAACAAACGAATATAGTTTTGTGGATCACAGAGGCAGTCTTTTCTCGTATGCACTCGTGGGCGGTCGCCATTACTGATGTTCATGAGCGTTTGTACTTATCATATTTAATCACGGCATCCAAATGTTACAGGACCATTTAAACTAGCCTACGATGGCAGATGAATATGTGTTTTTTACAGTTTAAACTAACCTGTGGTAACTGGTTAAATTATTTTCTTGTAGTTTGAACTAACCTAGGATAGTCGGCGAATAAGTAGGTCGTTTCCACACACGCATGGCGACGTTTGTCCACACGCTCTCACCAAGCGCACGGTTGCCTTACCATTNCTCTCACCAAGCGCACGGTTGCCTTACCATTCCCCTTTTCAATATTGCACGACATCGGGCGAGTTTTATATAATCTGCATATACAGGATGTTTCAGCGGAAGCGTGCAAAAAATGAAACTCGTAATAGGAGCTGCACCACGGGACGTCGTGAGATTGGGAACGCGTGGTCCACTAGATAAAGAAGATATGGGCGTGAACATGTGGGCGACCCGTGATTTATCCGTGGTTCACAAGGCGAATCTGCCGTCCCCACATCGCCACGGAGCATGCGTGTATCGGCGACAGACGCAACAAGCGTGAGAAATTTGAACGCGGCAGAATCTCGTACGCCGTTGTCGTGCTCGCGTTGAGGTCGGTGGCCGTCACTTGGAGCAACTCTTGTGAAGA